>VDFB02197981.1:0-16385 GCA_007258455.2 Sequoia sempervirens | reverse complement strand
TTTACCGTGAAAGAGGTGACATTATTGCAGCCAAAGATAGTGTCATCAACGTAAATTTCCACAACCAAAATATCAGAACCTTCAGTTTTAACATAAATATTACTGTCTACACCTCCTCTCACAAAGCCTTTAGAAATTAAATGACTGTCCAGCCTAGAGTACCAAGCTCTAGGTGCTTGTTTTAAGCCATAGAGAGCCTTTTTCAACCTATAAACATGGTTAGGATTATCTTTGCATATAAATCCTTTAGGTTGTTCAACATAGACATCTTCATCTAAATAGCCATTCAAAAAGGTAGTTTTGACATCCATTTGACAAATAGTAGTTTTTAGAACAAAATAAGCCAAGAATATTTTGATAGATTCTAGTCTAGTAACAGTACAAAGGTTGTCAAAATCATCACCTTCTTGTTGAGTTAGTATAGCCTTTTATGCATAAATCTTGCTTTCAAGTCATGTATCAATACTACCATTTTCATCAACCTTGTTTCTATATATCCATTTTCCTCCAATGACATTCTTGTCATCTGGTCTTGGGACTAACTCCCAAGTCTGATTTTTCTCAATCTGATCAATTTCTTCCTGCATAGCATTAATCCAACATGAGTCTATGAGAGCTTCATTAAAAATTTTAGGCTCAAACTAAGTAACTAGACATAAAGCAACTTGTGTCTTTTCATTAGATTATGCAGCCTTTCTTCTAGTTTGAACTTCTACATTTTTATCCCCAATAATCTGATCTTTGGGGTGATATATAGCTAGAGTTTTTGAAGGAGCATTTGATGCAACCTTTTCAGGACTTGCATTTTCATTTTTAGGGCTTGTTGATTCAGCAATAGACTTTGCTGTTCCAGCTCCTTCAAAAATTATTTCAAATTCAAGTTCTTCTTCCTCATTATTTTGCAAAGATTCAACATTCAAATGTGGTCTTTCATCAAATTTTACATTAACAACTTCAACAATCTTATTAAGCCTTTTGTTGAGACATTTATAAGCTTTGCTATGAGTTGAGCATCCCAAGAAGATACCCTCATCACTCTTGGATTGAAAACTTCCAAGGTTATCATCATCCTTTTTGATAAAACACTTACTTCCAAAAATTTTAAAGTATTTGACAGAAGCAGTTTTTCCATACAACAATTCATAAGGAGTGTGTTTATATTTCACCCTAAACTACACTCTATTCAAAATGTATACAGCTATATGAACAACTTCTTTCCAGTACATATCAAGCAACTTAGCTTCATCTAACATTGTTCTAGCCATTTCTTTTACAGTTATTTTTTTACGTTCAACTACCCCGTTTTGTTGAGGTGTTTTAGTTGCAACATACTACCTTTTAATACCGTGTTGTTCATAGTAATCAATAAATTTTTGAGAGATGAACTCACCTCCTTTGTCTAATCGAAGGCATTTGAGTTTTAGATCAGATTCCTTTTCAACCATTTTATGAAAGATTTTGAACCTTTCAAAGGCTTTTGATTTGTGCTTAGTAAGAAATGTGACCCAAACCATTCTAGTATAATCATCTATAAAAGAATAAAGCATTTTTCACCATTAACAGACCTTTTGTTGTAGTTGTCCATGCTAAATTTAGTATGCACAAGCAAAGGTTTTGAGGAAGAATGTTCTTTGTTGTCTTGAAGTTAATTTTATTTGTTTCATCACTTAAGCATTCTTTTTGCACACAAAAATTTTCCTGCTTGTTAAGTAATTGGTAAACTTAACATTTGATTCTTACCATTCTAAATTAGATTAAAGTTTATAATCCCTAATATTTTGTTATAACCAACTCTCTTCAATTTGGCCCATTAGACACATATCAGTGAATACACACACATTGCGAGCTAGCGAGAGATTGTACACATTTCCTTTTGTCCTCCTTCCAATTGCAACAACCTTTCCAAGCTTATTCTTAATCTCACACCCCTGTGAAGTGAAAAGAACATGATAACCACTATCATAGATTTGACTAACACTTAGAAGATTGTGCTTAAGACCTTCCACATAGTACACATTATAGATAGGAGTGTCTTCATTCAGAAGAAGTGAACCTCCACCTTTAATTTGAATACTAGAGTTATCACCAAACTTAACATATGCACCTTATTATTAATCAGTTTTATAAATTTGTCCTTATCACCACCACATGGTTAGAACATCCAACGTCTGTGACCCATAAGTTATTTTCTTGAAATGAAAAGAAGTGAACCAACATAGTTCAATGTTGTTGGCACTAGGTTTCAAACCTTTAATTTTCCTTTAGGGACAAATGTAGACCATCAGATGGTTTCAGACGTAATGTCCTAGAGTATTGCATTTAAAACATCTAATTATTCTAACAAAACCATGGTGTTGTCTAAGACCAAACCTGGGTATTCTAGAATTCATAAGCCTAAAAGTGCTCACCTTATGACCAAATTTGTTGTAGAAAAAGCAATAACCATAGAAAAAGGAATTGACATTGTATGAAGGTCTATTACCTTTAAAAAACTTACCATGATCCTTACCAGATTCTGAGAGATTTGAACCTGAATTTTTTACTTTAGAAGGGGGGTTTTGTTTTTCTTTGTCAGTTGAGCATTCACCCTTTTCAAAACCAACACCAGTTTTATCTTTATACACCTTTTGCTTGCTGCACATCTCATTCATTTTTAGAGTGCTTTCATAATTTTCAATTTCCTTCCTAAGAATACCATTTCTTGTTCCGCTTTTAATTTCATGATCTTGTAGCCATACTTCTATGAAGACTTCAACTTTTTTAGCTTCTTCAAGCTGAGTTTTCAAAGAGACTAATTCTTGATCTGGTTTATGTTCTTGAGTAAGAACTTGTTTTTTAAGTTTTCTGACCTCTTGAAGAGCACATTTCAGCTCACTTTCAAGATCTACTTCACCTTTTTCAGTGTCAAAGGTGTTAGAATCATTTTGTAGAGTAAATTCAGCCATGAACAAAGTTTCAACTTCATCAACTGATGAGTCTTCAGACTCAATATCAGATTCATCCTTACTAAATAGACTTTTCTTCTTTTTAAAATTGAAGTTTCGTTTAGGGTTTTGTTTCCTTCTTTAGGGTCAGATTAGCTTGTTCCTATTGTCATAGGGATTTTGATTATCATAGGATACTTTTGCATAAAGGACCTATTTACAACAAAACATTTAAAGGGAAGTTTTCCCTTATATTTTCCTGATCCCTTTTTAAATCTTCTAACAAAATGAGATTCTTTAGAATTAGACAACTCTGATTCACTGACACCGACTTTTTCTTTCTTTTTAGAGTTAAAGGCAGTTTCTTTTCCTATTGAATTTTTTTTGCTAGTTCTCATTTCATAGGAAGTAAGTATTCCTTGCAGGCTGTCTAAGGTAAGCTTATCAAAGTGTTTCTTTTCTTCTAGGGCTGAAACCTTAGATTCAAATTTAGATGGTAAGGACCTAACCACTTTTGTGACCACATCAAATTCATTAACCTCTTGACCTAGACCTTTCATTCCATTGATATCTTCATCAAATCTTAGGAAATATTCAGCCACTTTCTCATCATCCTTCATTTTCAACTCCTTAAACTGATGTTTGAGAGTAATGATTTTTGACAGTTTGACTTTCTCATTCCCTTGATATATAGTTTCAAGTTTTTCCCAGATTCCATGAGAAGATTTGCAATGCATGACTTTAATGAACACATCTTTAGTTAATCCACACAAGATGGAATGCTTAGCTCTGGCATTTGTTTCATACTTATTTTTCTCAGCAACATCAGTGGGAATAGTGGCAGGTACATTATAATCTTCTAAAACAATGCTCCAAACATCAACATCAAAAGAAACAAGAAAAGCTTCCATTCTTATTCTCTAGAACACATAATCTGTTCCATCAAATAACAGAGCTTTGGTTACAGAAGCACCTTCTTGGGAATGTGCCATTAAAAAAAAACTCCAAGACCAAGATCAATCCAAGGTCATTTAAAACCTATCAGAGGACCCTATGCTTTGATACCAATTGTTGGAGTTAAAATGACACTAAGAGGGGGGGTGAATCAGTGTCTTAACTATTTGGCTGAATTTTAAAATAATTAAACACACAGCTCATATTTGATCTTAATATCATTCTGATTAGAGCATTCATGAGTTGAATGTAATCATTCATAAACAGAATTGAGAAAAATAATGACTCAACAGTGAACTGAAACAACAACAACATAGTAAACCGGAGAGAACACAAAAGAACAAAGAGGCACAATATTTTGTTGAGTGGAAAACCTTCCTGGGGTATAAAAACCACCCCCTAAATGCCTTCCAGGATTAATCTTTTAATCAACTATTCACAATGCCTTATAGGCTATTTTTGAGCACCCACTAAAGGAGCATCAACCCCTCATTTAGAGATACCTATCTCAAGGAGTACCAACCCCTCAAATTATGTTTTGAACAATAGTAATGATTCAGAGGATTTCTCCATTTTCAGTTAAGCACATATCTCTTTGTTTTCTCGTCTACAAAATACCTTAAAGATTCAATAACTGAATTCCTAAAATACCTCATAGAAAAGACATTTACAATCTTTGCATTTTTATTCAAATTTTTACTATAGAGTTTTATCATACATTTTCACACAGCTCAAGAATGATAATCTCAGAATTACAATAATAGCTAAATAGAAAACTTAGTTTTCTACTCCTATTTATAAATGCCAGAAAAGTAACAGACTTCAAAAGTAACGACAGAACAACCAACCAAAACAAGAGTCGTTTCACCCAGCTTCTGAAACTTGTGAGATTGTTTCTTAGACAAAATTGTAATTCCCATGGCTCCATCAATCACTATTGAGCATCCAACCTGAGAGGCGCATCAAACAAACCTTCTGTAGACCTCTGTAGAAGCTGTTACAGTCAGCAACAACAAAAACGTAAACATTCATGATGGCGGTCAGGTTAGGGTTTGATACCCAACTTAAGAGAATAAACTCAAAAATTTTGCCCTAATATTTTCAATTCAACTGATGACACGTTATGTCGTAGGCAACTGTAACATTTCCAGAAAACCTTATGGTTGTCACTTTCGCCAAGAACCACCAGATTCGAAGAGAGGATATATCAAATACAACATGTTAAACTGATGGTCTTCCTTAGTAAAACATTCTTTCACTGAGACATGAGGAAACTTCTTACCGAGATGCCCTTTTAGTTTCATTCACAATCGCTGTAACAGAGAAGTTTCGGGGAGACCTCTTGGAGAACAAACTTTGTCATTTTGAAAGACATTCGATACACATTGGTCATTGTGAGAAATGGTTTTTCTTATCGACAAGCCTTCTCTCTTGATTTAACACTGTCGCTATAACCTAATGTTGTTGGGAAGATGTTTCATAGAATACATTAAGTTTCACCGAAAGACTTTATTCACTCTGAGTCGTGAAAACTTTACCAACCTTTCGCCGAAAGCCTTTCATTCACCTTCGCCATGACTTTCCACAGTCGGAGAGATATTATATCGAACACAATATGTTTCACCGAGAGCCCTTAATACTTTCTGTCGGTGAGACCCACATGGTTCGTTATGACATTATACTGAAAAAAAACTTTTGCCGATAAGACCTTTTTGAACAACATCGGTAAGACAATATGTCTTCGGAGAGACCATATGCTGATTACAACACTCCTGCCAAAAGACATCCACATGCATTAGTCAGAGAGACATAACCTTTTCGCTATGACCTCAGCCCGAGGACCAAGCTCATGCCGATAGAGATTCTTTCCTATGTCGATCGGTGTGACAAACCAATATCATTGAGACCACATACCAATAGATTTAACTTATGCTGATATAACTATTGTCACTGAGACAACGAACAATGTTAAGCTGAAAGCTGCCAGAATGTTAAATTCAATCGACATAACATTAGAAATTTCTGGCCAATAGGCAACTCAGACATTTGAAAGTGGATTGGGGAGACCCTACCATACTCATGCCGATATGTGAAAGCTTGTGAAATGCAAAGAGAACCATCCTGACAAAGAATACCAACTTACAAGCTTTGTCAGACATAGAAATAGTATTCATAGCTTGAACCAGAATTCTTATCACCATCTTAAAATTGAAACATAACAAATAAATTTCTGTAAAAGCCAAGAGACATCAAAGAAGTGCCATTGTAAATCATAAGGATTAGGGATTTTGTCATTAAGGACAAACCATAAACACAACTAGAATCCAACACCAAGTTGAGGATGCAATCTTTGAAATTTTCACAAACGTCTTCGTGAAAAAATTCATTGGCAATGAATGTGTTTTCTAAACATTGAAACATTGTGAAAGTGATTTTGTCACACATATGAGGGACAACTCAAGCAAAGAAGAGAGAAAGATACAAGGAAACTAAAAAGAGACATGGACATCACAAATAAAGGGTATAGGGTTGATCTGATATTTTGGGGTCAGAGCTACTCATTAATATATATAAGTATAGTAATAGTATATATAAATGAACTATTATCAACCCCCTACTATATCAAACCATGTGAAGAATGCATGAGAAGACAAAGTAAAACTAAAAAATTGGGTCAACATGGAAGGGAAGCCTAAATGCCCCCAACACTTTTCATTGTCCCCAATTTGTCAAAAATAAAAAAAAATAACAAAGGAAGAATGATGGAACAAATAGAAGAAGTTTTACAAAACATAATCACTCCTATATTCAAGCACCTATAAGGGTGACAAGGGTCATCGAAGGACAAAAAATGCACACATGGGGGAACACATCACAAGAAATACACACCTCATTTAAAGATAAAGAAGAGGCCTCCCCCTAACTTTCATCAATGAAGAGGTCATCTACATCCCAATCTAGATCATTATAAGGGTAAGGTAGATGAGCCTACACTGGTGGAATATTAAGGTGAGGTTCTTCTGACCCTCCCACAATGAGGGCTAAAAATGAAGGCCTCATAGGGTCTTCCCCACTAGGCTCTTGTGGAGTGATGGTCAACAATTTTATGAGGATCACTAACAAGGTCAAGACCTCATCTAGAGAGTTAAACATGCACTTTATAGGAGTTCTATGTGTGACCTCAATGGACATGGTAGATTGGGCTCAAGATTCACTACTTGAATCACTGAGTGACTTGGGAGTAGTGACAAACTCAAGGGAAGTCTAAACTGGCTCTGTCACTAGGATGGAACAAGCTAGCATAGGACCACCCTTTGAAAAAGGTGGGATCCTCCTATGCCCTCCATTGCTAGAAGGGCCAACCTATTCTTACTTCTTTGTTGGAGGATGTGAACTCCCCATAAATGAGGTGAGAGGCACAAAAGAGAAGGAAAAAATAGTGACGAATGCCACCAAGGTATTTGACATGTCCATAGGTTTAGAAAATGGTGGGATTTTTTGAGGGACATCACAAGATTGTAAGGAAAGATAGATGCAGAAAAAACTCTCCTAATGTCAAAACCTCAAGGAAGAACACATAGACACTTTTAAATTTTACAATTACAGTCTAATTAAGATGCACTCAAATGCAATAACAAAAATAGAGTATTTGACACACATATGAACACCATATTTACATGGGAAAACCCTTATGAGAGAAAAACCCACCACACCAAGAGAAGTCACTTTGTATTACAATAATAAATATTACATATAGAGTACAGACTTATCTTTCTGATGTTAGTTTATAGTAGCATTCACTATGAACAACCTTCTTATAAAACATTCACATTACAGTCTTTACAGAATATAATTCATCCACTGATCATACAACCACACACCAATCCGTTGATCTGAACAAGACATCATCTGCTATTCTAGACTATATTCATGTCATTCCTATCTATCGAACTTCCTCACAGAACTGCCACAATGAACTGTCTTCCAATGGTTCCCATTCGGCTTCTCTGATTGGTCGACTACAAGCCACATATGATAGTCTTCACTCGGTCAAAAGGCTTCAATCTGTGTTGGAATGTCGGTGAGAAACTAACTGTGTCTCCCTAATGCCACACAACCAACATTCGATATCGCCAAGAGTTCATCCTATCTGAAAGATGTCATATCGAGTCTAGAAGACTATCGCTAAGACTTCCTTGTGTCGCCAAGACCTCATACTAAAGTTGTTCACATGTATCACTATCACCAAGACTCATCGCTATCGGTGAGACATCATACCAAAGCTCCATAAGTCACATAGACATGAGTGTTCACATCGGCAAGACAAACTTCTTTCGCCAAGACATCGCACCGAGCTCTTTACAAGGTATTCCAAAGTGATCAGTAGTTAGCAATACTATCGTCCTTCACTAAGAGATCATACAAAACATCTAAGACTCTCTCTGAAGGCTTCAAAAGAAATGCTATCGGCGAGACTTCGTTCGTCACTGAGACTTCACACTGAGACCCCTTTCGTTATCCCGATGACTTCAATGCAAAACCACTCGGCAGGACATCACACATCGTTAAGACTTCTTACCGAGCCACCACATGTTACTCCGAGTGTATACTGTCGGTGAGACAAACCAACTGTTGCTAGGAGTTCATAGTGAAATCTCCATGTTACCCCGAAGACACCAAGTGAATGCTATTGGTGAGACATTCCTATCGATAAGACCACATACCAAAACATCGTAAGTTACTCTGATGACCACATGTGTACCACCTTATTAGCAAGACTTTATCCATCACTGGGACATCACACCAAAGTAAGCATTTCAGCCAAGGGGCTCCCCGATATACAATATTAATGGCCTGTCGGTGAGAGATCTCCACTTGGCATAGGGTTACAATGACTGTCACAAGTCACAGGGATAAGCTCCTTCGGCATGACTTAAACATTGTCTCGGTGACCTGTACAAACCACAAGATCCAAAGGTGCTAGTTGGCTAGACCCAAAGCAGGTCACACCGACTTGCCTCTCTTAGAGGTTTCAGCCTGTGAGTTTGAGGCATATATTTCCAATAATCTCCCACTTGAAGAAGATCACAAAGGCACCTCCAGAGCACAAAAAAACTACTAAAAATCATGGGCAGTAAGGCCCATTGAACTGGCACACCACCTGAACTTTTCTGTGCTCACTGGCTTCATCAATGCATCTGCAACATTTTCTAGAGTATCAAATTTTTCCAAACTAAACTTTCCATCCTCCACCATATCTCGTACAAAGTGGTACTGTACATCTATATGTTTCATCCTAGCATGGAAAGTAGGATTCTTTGCCAGAGAAATTGCACTCTGACTATCACAAAAAATAGTTATTTGCCCTGCATCAAAACCAATGTTAGAACACAAACGTTTTAACCAAAATGCTTCTTTACAAGCATGTGTAGTTGCCATGTATTCAACCTCTGTAGTGGAAAAAGTGACTACAACCTACCGCTTACTCATCCAACTCACTGCACCACCATTCAACATGAAAGTATATCCACTGGTGGACCTCCTACTGTGAATGTCCCCTACGCAATCAGAATCCACATAGCCTCGAATACTGAGAGTCCTCTGTGATTCAACCAAGTTCCCATGGTAACATAGAGCAAACTCTGAAGTGCCCTTCAAATATCTGAAAACTCTTTTCACAGCATCCCAATGTGTCCTTCCAGGATTAGCCATAAACCGACTAAGAACTCCCACTGCTTGGGAAATGTTTGGCCTTGTATAGACCATTACATACATAAGACTTCCAACCACATTATCATAGGGTACACTGGTCATGTCCTCCACCTTAGTAGGAGATTTTGGACAATCTTCAATAGATAGCTTCGTTCCTTGCAAGACTGGAACAACTAGCTACTTGCAATCATTCATGCAAAATCTCTCTAGAATAGTCTTGATATACTTACTCTAACTGAGCCAAATTTTTCTACTATTCTTGTCCCTGGTTATCTCCATCCCTAGAATATACCTTTATGCACCAAGATCTTTCATTTTGAACTTAGCAGACAACTGAGACTTAAGATCATAAATCATCAACTTACTATTGCCTATGAACAACATATCATCAACATAGAGAGCAATAATAAGAAATTGATCACTTTCAGATTTTTAATAGACACAATGATCATATTTTTATCTTACAAATCCCAAAGACAATACAAAGTATCAAATTTATGGTGCCACATTCTAGGTGATTGCTTTAACCCATACAAAGACTTTTTTAACTTGCAAACTAGTTTCTGTTTACCTTTCTCCACAAAGTACTTAGGCTGGGACATGTAAATATCTTCTTCAAGATCACCATGAAGAAATGTTGTCTTCACATCCATCTGTTCGACCTCTAAGTCATACACTACTGCAAGTGATAAAAGAAATTTGATAGATGTCAGCTTAGCTATAGGAGAAAAAATTTCCCCATAATCAATTCCCTCTACTTGGGAATAACCTTTCACAACCAACCTCATCTTATATTTTTCCACACAGCCATCCAGACCAATCTTCTTTTTAAATACCCATTTGCAGCCAACAACTTTTCTGCCTTTAGGCAAGGGCACCAAACTCCAAGTGTCATTCTTTTCTAATGATGTCATTTCTTCATTCATGGCTTCCAAACTAAGAGTTTTAATCAACCAAGAGTTTTAATCAGACATTCTAAATGCCTCTTTCACAATCCTAGGCTCATCAGTGCTAGAAATTAAAGCATAGGCACAAGCATAATCTATTAAAGAAAACCCATACCTATTAGGTCGCTTTCTTTCATGAGTTGACCTCCTCAATTGCTGAGGCTGAGGTTCTTCTTCTTCTTTAGAACTTTTAGAATTACTTGAGCTCTCCTTAGTTTCAGGTACATTTTGAATTTTCAATTCCTCTTTCTTTGGTGTAGGAGGAATTTCAGCTACATCCTTATTGTTTTCTGACTTTGTCTCTGACTGCAGATCCAAGGTAGAAGGCTTCAACTCATGAAAGATTACACTTCTACTATACAAAACCTTCTTCGTATCAGGATTCCAAAGCTTGTATCATTTTACGCCAGCACTATAGCCACAAAAATACATTTAACAACCTTGTTCTCCACTTAGATCTTTTTCTCATATGACACACATGTGCATATGCCTCACGCCTAAAACACAAATATGTCTTTAAAGAGGGCTTCTTACCGCACCACGCCCAAAGGTGTTTTCTCAACAAGAGCAGCACTTGAGAACGATTTATTAAGTAACATGCTATAGCAACTGCCTCAGCCCATAACTTCTCCTCCAAGCCGACACTACTCAGCATACTTTGTGCTCTCTCCATCACTGTCCTATTGAACCTTTCTGCAACTCCATTTTACTGTGGAGTATAAGGTGTAGTATTATGTTCTTTTAATCCTATGGTTTTATAATACTCTTTGAAATTATCGGGGAATAATTTTACTTACTTATATTGGCCGAAGATGGATTCTCACGCCCCAAACCCCAAACCCAATCCACACCCCACTCACGTCCCCTAAAATCAAAATCTGTCCACGCAACCTTGGATTCTAGACAAAGAAGGAACATTCATTGGACCAAATACATCAGAATGAATATAATCTAGCAAACTAGAAGATTTATGAGGACTTGAATAAAAAGAAACACAGTGCTACTTTCCATATATACAATGTCCACAAAATTCAAATTCAAGGTTACAATCTTCAAGTCCCTGAACTAGGTTTTTATTCTTCAAGGTTTTTAAACCTTTTTCTCCAATGTGGCCTAGGCTATGATGCCAGAGCATAGTCTTTTCTGCTAGAAGTTTAACTTCCATAGAGTTTACACAATTAGGAACATTTCCCTCTTTACCTCCATGAGTAGCTTTTTGTGACTTTACAAAGACATTGTTACATTGAACAGCATGTGCATCCAACTTGTACAAGGTACCAATACGAGCACCCCTTGCTAGCACCATTGAGCCTCCAGTCATCTTACAGCCATTTCTAGAGAACGTGACTTGCACTCCAATATCATTCAGCTTACTGACAGACAGTAGATTTCGAGCCAGACCTGGTATATGCATAACATCCTTGATTCCCTTCACTCTTCCATCAGGGAATTGGATTCTAACTCTTCCACAACCAACAATCTCCAAAGTTTAATCACTTGCTAAGTACACCTTTCCACCATCGTATTCTTCATACCTCATAAACCAGTCTCTATGAGATGTCATGTGGAAAGATGCCCCTGAATCAATCAGCCAGACATCATCTGATGCTTGTGTAGCCAAGGCTGCAATGAAGGCATCTGCATCACTATGAGAAGAATCATTATCTAAAGAATTCTTCTTCTTCATTTTTTCCTCTTTACAATCCTTTCAAATATGACTAGGTTGCCCAACCAAACACCTCAACCCCGACCTCGGCCGCATATCCCCGACCTCACTGACTCAAACCCCCAGATTTTACTGAAGCTTATCTTTTATCTTTCTGCACAGCAGCACAATTTTATCTTTGAAATTTGATAGCACTTCCTAAAGCTATCACTAGGTGATCCTAAGAGTCTGGAAAAGAGCACAATAGAAGCATACAACGATCCTCTTCATCAGTCTTTACACCAATAGAAGTTAACTGTGCAATCAACATGTTGAATGTGTTCAAATGATTAGCTACAAACCCTCCTTCCTGTATTCTCAAAGTGTACAACTTCTTCCTCGGGATTAGTTTATTCACCAAGGACTTCCCCTGATAAATAGATGCCAGTCTCTTCCACAAGGAAGATGCAGTTTTCTCTTCACGAACATTTAGAAGAACGAAATCTGCCAAACAGAGCCTTATCAGCCCCTTAAACTTTCTATTTGCAAGGTCCCAATCTTCTTACTTCATGCCTATAGGTTTTGTTCCAGACACAGCAAGCCACAAATCATGATCCACTAAGAGATCCTCCATTTTGAGTTTCCACAACTCAAAATTGCTGCCATTGAACTTCTCTATTTCAATATTCCTGACGTGCTAGCCATCTCAATCTATAATTTGAATTTGACAAACTTCTACAAGACTCCCAATGAACAAAAATTGACACAAAAAACCCAACGTACCCAAGGATAACACAACTGGCCAGGCTCTGATACCACTTGTAAGGAAAGCTAGATGTGGAAACAACTCTCCTAACGTCAAAACCTCAGGGAAGAACACAGAGACACTTTTAAATTTTACAATTACATTCCAATTAAGATGCACTTGAAAACAATAATAGAAATAAAGTATTTGACAAACACATATGAACACCAAATTTATGTGGGAAAACCCTTACGGGAGAAAAACCCACCACACCAAGAGAAGTTACTTTATATTAAAGTAATAAAGATTACATACAAAGTACAGACTTATCTTTCTGATGTTAGTTTACAACAACATTCACTATGAACAACCTTGTTACAGAACATTCACGCTATAGTCTTCACAGAATAGAATTCATCCACTGATCATACAACCACACACCAATATGTTGATCTGAACTAGACATCATCTACTATTCTAGACTATATTCATGTCATTCCTGTCTATCAAACTTCCTCATAGAACTGCCACAATGAATTGTCTTCCAATGGTTCCCATTTGGCTTCTCTGATTGGTCGACTACAAGCCACATAGGATAGTCTTCACTCAGTCAAAAGGCTTCAATCTGTGTTGGAATGTTGGTGAGACACTAACCGTGTCTCCCAGATGCCACACAACTAGCAGTCGATATCACCAAGAGTTCATCCTATCGGCAAGATGTCATACCGAGTCCAAAAGACTATCGCTAAAACTTCCTCGTGTTGCCAAGACCTCATACTAAAGTTCTTCACATGTATCGCTATCGCCAAGAATCATCGCTAGCGGTGAGACATCATATCAAAGCTCCATAAGTCACATAGACATGAGTGTTCACATCGGCAAGAAAAAATTCTTTCACCAAGACATCACACCAAGCTCTTTACAAGGTATTCCAAAGTGATCAGCAGTCAGCAAGACTATTGTCCTTCGCTGAGAGATCATACTGAACATATAAGACTCTCTCTGAAGGCTTCAAAAGAAACGCTATCAGCGAGACTTCATTCATCGCTGAGACTTCACACCGAGACCCCTTTCGTTATCCCGATGACTTTGATGCAAAACTATTTGGTAGGACATCACACATCTGTAAGACTTCTTACCGAGCCACTACATGTTACTCCGAGTGTATACTGTTGGTGAGACAAACCAACTATCACCAGGAGTTCATAGTGAAACCTCCATGTTACCCCCAAGATACCAAGTGAATGCTATTGACGAGACATTCCTATCAGTAATACCACATACCAAAACATCATAAGTTACTCCGATGACCACATGTGTAACACCCTATCGGCAAGACTTTAGCTATCGCTGGGACTTCACACTGAAGTAAGCCTTTCGGCCAAGGGTATCCCCAATATACAATATGAATGGCCTTTTGTCCAAAGATCTCCACTTGGCATAGGGCTACAACGACTATCACAAGTCGCATTGATAAGCTCCTTCGGCATGACTTAAACATTGTCTTGGCAACCTGTACAAACCACAAGATCCAAAGCTGCTAGTCAGCCAAACCCAAAGCATGCCACATTGACTTGCCTCTCTTAGAGGTTTCAACCTATGAGATTGAGGCATATATTTCCAACAAAGATGTGGCTCAACCAAAGGAGTGCTAAAAATTTGCACCTTTTTAGGGTTAAGTGCACTCACACTCATAGGGGGAGCTGACAATAAAACCAAATTCGATTGAACAGAAGTAGAGGGGAGGAGAGAGAAGGATGCATTAGGAAGCTTTGAAACAAGGGCAGTCAAATCCTCTTCCTTTCTTTGTAAAGCATCTTTCTCAACAACCAAATCCATTCATCAGTGCTTGTGTTCTTGTGCAAGGTGGTTCCTGTGACTCTTTGAGCTAGAGGTTGGGAGCTACAAAGGGATGAAAGGCTCTTGCTCAACCATAGGAGTTTCCATGATAGCCATCTCTGGTGGAGGGACAAATTCCTAAATGGGATTAGGAGAAGTTTGAGAGACAGTTGGGGGAGTTGGATCTAGCATCTCAACGGTGAGCCTCTTCCCATTAACTACTTTAGGAGCAAGAGTAGTATGAGGGTGCGGAGGCTGAGACATAGAGTATTCCCCATGGGAGCCTTTCCTTATACCATACCAAATGGGCCTAGGCTTCCTGGGTAGAATATGAACTTCAAATGCAGGTCGCTTAGGATTTTTCCAAGCGGGCACCATAGGGTTCTCTTGTAAACACGAAGTAGAATCTATTAACACCATAGTAGGGAGAAAGAAAGTTTTATAATAGAAAGTGGAAGAGGAGGAAGAGGAACCTCGAGAGTGCTTGTCTTCTTCCCTTCTACATTCCAAGGTGGCATCACTATTAGCTTTTAAACAAGCCCTATGTGAAACAACATAAGGTGGTGGAGGGTATCTCACTCTAGGCGTTAAGAACCCTTTATTGTACTTCTCATAGGTCTAGTACAAGAGGTCCTTCCTAGGTAGGAGCACACCAATGGGTGTAGGCCAAAAGTTATCTAAGGAATAGCTACCATGCACAACCAGTGGTTTATAGCCAGTGTCATGGATCACATGCATTGAACCCTCATGAATAAACTTTATACATTTATGCACGATCGAGGGAACTACGTTCACAACTACTAACCATGGGATACCCAACTTCACTCTAAAGAGTTCTAACCTTGGTATTATTTCAAACAATGGGTTTACAAACTCAGGTCAAACAAGGATGGACAAAATGATGTTGTGTATTGATGGTTCTTATAGGTCCATCGTACCCATCTTTATGTAGGAAGTTAATTAACATAATCTCCTCACTTATAATATTCACTTGAGATGTCAGGTCAATAAGAACACCTACTATAGTGTTTTCTTTGATTTGTACAAGGATGTAAAGAGGAGACAGTTCTCTATTAAAACCCATCGGTAGGCCCTACGAGGTGAAGGTTATACCTAGACTACAACTCACAGGCTGCACAAAAGGGATAGGTAGATGTAAGAAGGAATCCATCATGTACACTATACAATAATCTCACAAATCCCCCCAAAGGTTTAAAATTGGACAGTGATCCAGTTAAGGATTCATTTTGCAATGCTTATAGAATCTTCCAACTACACCTACTAGGGGTTGTAGGTTGGGCTATAAGGTGAAATGCCTCACAATACTCACACTTGAAATGCTCCTAGAATGTGAGGAAAGGACTCTTCAACACTGCTTAAATAGAACCAAAATGGTTCATGTTGAGTTCAACAAAAATGTAAGAGAGGGGGACCAACCATGTGAAGGCTCTAGGTTAGGGAGAACCGAGAGCGGAGGATTTCCCTAACTTATCTCACTCTAACATGATTTTTTGGGGTGAGGATCAAGAATGAAGAGCACTATGTAGTACTTATGTCACTTTATAGACCTAGAATTATGTTTGGGGCTGGACGAACCAATTTTTGGAATTTGAATTGTA
>VDFB02197980.1:0-31067 GCA_007258455.2 Sequoia sempervirens | reverse complement strand
GACGAGGCATCCAATATTTATTATCTTGTGTGTTTTACTACCCATTCCCCTAAATTATATTTTTAGGTTATCACTTGTTTAACTACTCTTATGTGGGTTCTCTTGTGCTTTTCCTCCTTTCGAGGCGCCGGCCCCCATGAAGAGCCACTCTCCCTAAGACCCCTAACATAAATCAAAACTAGGCAAGGGTTGTACTATAATAAATCAAGCATAAAACTCAAAACAAGAACATGCGAGGCAAATCCATCTTGTGATAACTCATAAAAAAAACTCAGCAACCCGTACAACCCTTCCAAGCATTATACCAATAAATTTCAACTCCAAAAGTATAATAAAAATGAGGATAACATTAAAAGATTAAATCATGCCTCTGAATCAAAGTTTCACAAACTACCATAGAATTCCCACATCGACATACAAGTCAAGATAGAAAAACCATAAAGGAAAAGAAACACTCAAATTAATTTTACAAAGTTGCACCATTGATTCCAATTCATTCTCAATTAATCGATTAAAATAATTTCCCAAATGCTAACCAATACAAAGGAATAAGATTCTGATTTACAAATATAAAAAGAACAATTACAGTCTCAATATGTGTACACATATACATGTGTAACAAAAGATAAAGCTAATTTTCTAATTAAATTATTTAACCAATAAACTATCCAATTCAAGAATACCCTAATCAATCTCTAACCATGCCCATACATTTAAATTTCACCTTTCTTTTATCAACATAATTGAAAACTACTTAATAGTTGGGTAGTTAACTCATTACCATTTCATAACTACTTATATACAAAAAATCAATTAAAACATTATTTCTGCTTTCCCTTCATCATACTAACTTAACACTCAATTCCAATATTTAAATTAATTGTGAAAACCACTTAAAACCAAATGTTTATACTTTAAAATGATAATAATCACAATACTCTAAATACTTAAACTACATATTAAAGCTCACCACCTTAAAATCTTAAATCTATCTAAATAAATTTACACACATAGATACATTTTAAAACCACTACATATTTATATATTTTAATTTCTTGAGGAGGGAATATAAAAAGAGAATAAATCTTTTCTAAGAATCCCTAATATTACAATATCTATGCCCTTCTCTTATAAATTTAGTTCAATAGAATATTTTCTAAAGTTAGGGGAATATAATCCCCTCTCTTTACCCTAAGGACTATTATAAATAATAGGATGCCTTTTAAATATTATAGTTCCTTTTCATGGGATGGATATTAAGGCACTTTATTCCCAATTCCATCTTATATTAAGGTTCACGTATAATAGAGATTTCCCTTCTGAAAAAGAAAATTCGATGATACTCATGTATTTATTTCAAACACAAACCAACGCACTAAATCTCATGTTAAGGAAAAAGAATAGGCATAGTTCTTATCTAAAGTGACACCAATCACTAGGAAACAAACTCAACATAGTAAAACGATGATTTGGGATTGAATGCGAACTAGCAAGGAAGGGCAACACATATTGGTCTAGTGAGTAACAATTGACAACAACTCAAAATAGAGTGAAGAGGTTGCACCTTCAACTTGTTGACTAAATCTTCTCCAACCTATCGAGTGTCATAGGTACATATTCATTCATTTGTATAAGACAAGGCAGTGATATCAATTATTCGATATGGGCGATAGTTGTATTGATACCAATTAAGGTATATTGCAGCAAGGATAATGAGCAGAAAATGAATATATGGAAACTAGTGATATATTCCATCAAATTGCAGTAAGAAAACAAGACTATCGAAAGAACATATAAGAACGCCTTACCTAAATAGCGATTCTTAAACAACATGTCAAAAGGAATCAAAAGCACAGTGAAATGATCTATAATGAATGGAGTGGCATCAAATTCTAAAGACAACGATGGCCAAAGACTACTGTGCTGGCAGGAATAGACTTCAAATACCATCAGGGAATATATGCAACAATCCTCAATTTTATACACAATTAATCAAATACTAGCCAAAGAGTTAAATAAGAATGACATAGAAATAGAGCATATCATAAATAGCTTACAACTATGATAGAACCACATAAATGGAAGAGGAACAGTGTGTCCTAAGCTAAAAGTATATACTTCAAGTAAATTTTAAGTGTCAAATTAGGGATAAAAGAATGATGGATGCAAGAAAAATCATTCTACAAGATCTGAATCATTTCCATCACTTTGAACCATGACCATGTGCTATAGTGAATATTGAAGGTGCTAAATAAACAAACTGAAACAAATAGCTAGCAATATAATATTTCCCACTGGTAGACTTGCATGCAAGGTATGAGAAAATGAAAACAGGTCGTTAAGAGGAGTTAGAAAGATTTCATGATGAAATAGAAAAAAACAAATCAAGTGCCATGTTCATCTCTTATTTACAACAAGTGATGGAAGAATAGAAATATTATGACTTTTCATTCAATACCAAAGGGAAGATATCCATGTTTTAAAGAAATAAGATATCTCCCTCTCTATCATCCGAGATAGTCCTAGAGATCTAAGAAATATTGGGTTCAAGAATATGAAACGATTCTTAAACTAGTAAGTTTCAAAGAGAAAGATGTTTGTATAATTTAGACTTGAGACCTGATGTTTTATTAAGGCCTGTAATAGACATGAGTAAAATATATATACAAATTCCCCAATTTAAAAGCAATAACTAGACCATTTACATTACCTATGGAAAACTGCCAAAGCACTGAGGGCGATATATTCTTTCAGTGCCTAACCAAAATAATTAAAGAAAATGGAAGATCAAAGATAGAAAAGAACCTGGCTAAGTCGTTGCCATGCAATCTTCCTAGCAACATGCCTAGATGAAAATAGAACCCCGCCATTTAAAGCATACCAAAACGATCCCAATAATCATTAACAGCAAACTAATAAGAAGGTGATTCAAATATATCCTCTTAATTACTGCTCATAGTGATTCAAATATTTCCTCTTCATTACTGCTCACAGGAAATCCACTGGATATTTTGTGGGGGGCCAGTCTCAGATTGGATCATAGGGAGAACTCGCTCCAATGCATGGGTAAAGAGAAAATTTCAATCATAGGGTATGGATGTAGGGATGTGGGCATTTTTTTGAGATTCTGAAAGATCATCCCCCAAAAAATGAAGATAGATCCCCCCCCCCCATATGCGTTTGAAGACCCCCCAATAAAATAATAGATTTCCCCATTTTTTTAGCCATGCATAATCACATATTTTTGTTTTTATTTTAACTCATACCCTCTTTTTCTTGCCTATTTTAACTTCAGTTTTAAATCTTATTTCCTTGTTCTAATTTAAAACTAAATTACTTTCCCATTTAAACAATTAAAATCTAATGACAACATGATTTATCCTTATCTACTTCCAACCACATTATTTTTCCACACTAAAATAATTATCTATTTTTCCCATCCTTTCTACCTCGTTCAAAAATCATATCTCCTTTATTTATTTAAAACGATATTATTTTTCTATAATTAAATGATTGTCCCTATCCTTTCATGATAACAAGTTATCAATTATAGAATTTGATATAAAACATCACTTAAAACAATTTAACCTAATATACATTTATTTTATTTTTAATAAGACCATATAAAATTATTACGTCCACCACAAAATCTGATAGCACAACCAAACACTTGCACAAATATTTAGAAGGGCCGCGATGGAGGGACACTACAGACAATGCCTAGTAATTCAAGATCATGGATTGGATAATTTCTTTCAGTAGGTACCAACTTTCTAGATTCATAACACACCACTCGGTTATCTTGCATTAGAACACCGCTGATCACAACAAAAGGCTTACTAAAATTAGGAATACAAAGGATAGGTGCAAATGTTAATAAAGTCTTTAGTGTGTGGAAAGCTTTATCACATTCTGGAGTCCAATTATATCTTTGTTCTTTCTTCGTTAGATTAGTCAAAGGTGAAGCTATCTTGCAATAATTCTTAACAAAATGACGGTAAAACCCAGATAATCCTAGAAAACTTTTAACTTCATGCGCATCCTTTGGGATAGGCCAATTTTGAATTGCCTTAATTTTAGTAGGGTCCAGTCAAATACCTTTTCCAAAAATAATATGTCCTAAGTAAGATACTTCTGATTTGAAGAATTCACACTTGCTAAGTTTGGCATATAACTTATTCTTTCATAAGGTTTCTAGTACCATTCTAAGATGTTTTTCATGTTCTTTTTCATTTTTTGAGTATATTAAGATACCATCTAGGAAAATGATTACAGACACATCCAAAAATGGGTGAAAGATATCGTGCATTAAGGTCATAAAAGTTGCAGGTGCATTAGTTAAACCAAAAGGCATAACTACAAATTCATAATGACCATATCATTTTCGAAAGGTAGTTTTGGAAATGTCAGATTCTTTAGTACGAATTTGATGGTATCTTGATCATAAATCAATTTTGGAAAAACATTTAGCACCATTTAATTGATCTAGGAGATCATCAATTCAAGGTAAGGGATACTTGTTTTTTATGGTTAATTTATTAAGTTGTCCATAATCTATACATAACCTCATGGTGCCATCTTTCTTTTCGAAAAATAATACTGGTGCACCCCAAGGAGAGACACTTGGTCTTATTTTTCCTTCCTTAAGTAATTGTGTCAACTCAATTTTTAGTTATGTTAATTCAAGGATAGATTGATGATAGGGAGCTCTAGAGACTGGTTTTGAGACTGGTTTTGCTCTGGGAATTAAATCAATTGCATGTTCTATAGATCTTTTTGGGGGTAGACTATCTAAATCTTTAGGAAAAACATCTTTGAATTCTTGCACTACAGGTTTGGTATTGATATCTAACTTGAATTTATCACCTATTTAAAAAATCATAGCACAAAATATCTTACAATTTTTCCTAGCACTACACTTGATTTGCATAGCTAAAATGGTTTTAATATGAAGAGGTCTTTTCTCCCCCTGGAAAATTTGACATGTCCCCATATTAGAGTTTATGATGACTTGTTTGTTTTCACAACCAAGGAGGGCATTATTTCTTTCCAACCAACTCATACCTAGAATAGCATCATATTTACCAAGATTCAATACATGAAAATGATCACATGTTACAAAGTTATCTAACTCAAATTCTAAGTTTTCAATAAGCGTACCAATTTATTTTACTATTTTACCATCTTCCATTTCCACCGCTAAGGGCTCAATTAACTTAGATGCAATTTTTAGTTTAGAGACAACTTTAGGAGAGATAAAATTATGACTACTACCAGAATCAACAAGAAATATAATGGGATGACCATGTATGAATCCTTTAATTTCAATGAAGGAAGGTTGAAAATGCACCATACCTGCATCAATGGCTGGATAAATCTTCATGTTGGGTTGTGGAGTAGAGGTAGTGGTGCCCTTGTTTTTGGGTTTATAGTCTTCTTTTTTGTGAGGACAACAACATTGGTAATGGTTCTCACCACAAGTCCAACATTTTATTTTAGGAGGTGTTGGTTTATTTCATTTGAGTCTATCCATCTTGGTGAATCAGCAATGAACTTTCTTTTGACCAAATTCATTATGCTTTCTTTTACGCTTATCGCTGGCTTGCCTTGAAATTGGATCAAGTGTTTCAAACTTCTTCTCAATTTGGGTTGCTTCATCTATGGAGGTGGGTTTACCATAGCACACATTAACTTGGTATGCATGTCTTAAACCATTTATGAATCAAACCACTCAATCATGTCCTTCAATGAAGGGTACAAATATATTGAGCCTTTCAAAATCTTGTTTGTATTCATTTACTGATTGGCCTCGTTGTTTTAGTTCAAAGAACTCAGTTCTCTTTTCTTATATGAAGAAATTAGAAAGGTATTTTTGTGAAAATAGTTGTTTAAATTGTGACCATTTCACTTTGTTGGCTTTTAGTTTTTGATATTGAATTATATCTTGCCACCAATTCAAGGCACTATTTTTAAGTTGATACGTGGCAATTTGGGTCCTACTATAACTACTAGTACTTTGCAATTCGAAGTATCTTTCTAAGTTGGTTAGCCATTTTTTCGCTTCCTCTCTAGTGTTGGTATTGCCACTATACTCTGGTAATTTAATCTTTCGAGCAAAGTTGTCTAATTCTTTTTGTGTTTATTTACTGGTATTGCCACTATACTCTGGTAATTTAATCTTTCGAGCAAAGTTGTCTAATTCTTTTTGTGTTTTTTTACTGTTATCATCATCAAAGGATTCAAATTCAAAAGTGTGAGAAGTGTTATCACTAGAAGTTGAGTCTTCCTCTCATGATATTGGTCGCTTCTTGAATTTTTTTGATTTACTTTTGCTTCTTTTCCTACTTGTCTTTGAATTATTCTTGCTTTATGATATTTCTACATTGTTTAGTCCTTTTTGTTCTAGTGCATTTTGCCTAAGTTGTTGTACTTGGGCAACTAATGCAACAACTTCTTGCATTAGTGCTTGGTTGGTCCTCTCCAAATTCTCATAAGCTTTTTGGTTGCTCTTAGATGTCATTATGGTAGGTCAATCTATTTATGTAAAGGAATTAAATCAATATTGATTGTTTTAAAAGTTGTTTGTTTTTTTTAAATAACTTGCAAAAAAAAATTGAAAAGATAAAAGGGTGAAACTAAGGTTTCAAAATGTGAATCAAATTAGAGGGTTAAATTTGTTGCCAATATAATATGTAAAAATTTAGCACGGAAGTCCCATGCAATGTAAAACCAATTTTAGTATGTGAGGATTCAACAAAGATAATATAATATGTGAGTAGCTCGTTGAAATAGTAAATTGTAGAGTGATAAAGAGTTTCCACATCAACTTTGCTATAGCATAACATTCATGATTTTTTTAACCCTATGTTTAATTCCTTTTGTGCACTACAAAGAGTTTATTACCTATAATTTCCTTTATATGAAGTAATTATTTGTATTTAATCCCTATAGTCTGTGTTGGTTGTAACTTGGTTGTAAAAAAACAAAAATTAGTTTTGTCTTTCTAGGAAGTGAATATTTAATTACAAACTAACTCTCCCAAAATTTATGAATGGTAATTAGAAGGTGAAATATTTAATCATTAAGGAAATAACTAAATAGTTTCTAATTATTTGGAGATCTCCATACGTGACGCAAAATTCGCATGGAAGGTTTCTATTTTTCTCAATTCCAAAATAAACAATTTACTAAATCTAGTAGAAAAAATGCAATGATGAGATCTCGATGAAAAAGAAAACAAAAATGATTAAATATCCAATTTGAAGTTTGATGTAAATTCAAAAACCATAAGTTACTCCAAATAAAAATAAAATAAAATAGGTTTGAGTGATTTTATTTTATTTTCTTTTAAATTAGTTTCCTGTGAAAATTTATAAATAACTTGAATTTAAAAGAATCATCCCATGAAACAAATTGTGAATAAAGAAATTGAAAGGTAAAAAGTAAATGAGTGATTTTAGATGATGAAACAAATTGTGAATAAAGAAATAGAAATGGTAAAAGTAAATGAGTAATTTTATTATTAAAATTTTAATTTAAAAAAGAGTAAATATCCTTAAATATTTTAACTTAGATATTTTAAACATAATACATAATTGATAAAGAAATCAAGAATCAATTTAAACTATTATAAAATCTAGTTTATCTATTTATTTAACTTATTTAACTTTTGAACATAATAAATAATTGATAAAAAAAATGAAAATAAGAATCAATTTGAACTATTATAAAATCTAATCTATCTATTTATTATTATTACTATTTTAAATTATATATATATATATATATATATATATATATATATATATATATATATATGTCAAAAATAAATGCAATGAAATTAATTGATGATTAGAAAGGCTCTCATACCAAATGAAATGAGACTAATTACCAAATTTAAATGCAATTTTTTAAATTGATTTCTACAGATTAAAAAAAAAAAAAATTCATACAAAAATAAAGAATCAATTTAAACTATTATAAAATCTAGTTTATCTTTTATTTAAGTTTTGCACATAATAAATAATTGATAAAAAAAATGAAAATAAGAATCAATTTGAACTATTATAAAATCTAATCTATCTATTTATTATTTTATATATATATATATATATATATATATATATATATATATATATATATTCAAAAATAAATGCAACGAAATTAATTGATGATCAGAAAGGCTCTAATACCAAATGAAATGAGACTAATTACCAAATTTAAATGTAATGTTTTAAATTGATTTCTATAGATTAAAAAAAAAAATTCATACAAAAATTTAATATAATATTTAAAGCTCAATTAAAGACTTAGAAATTACATCGCATGAAAACTCTTATTATTATTTTATTACATTTTCTTTTGAAACTATTACATTAGTTCTTATATTTATTTACTTATTTACTTATTTACTTTTATTCTATTTTCTTTTTCTTTTACTTCCATGGGAAAAAAGTCTCATAATAGTTAAGTTTTATTTTTCCATGTTCTTCCTTTACACAAATTTTATGACACCTTATGACATTATGAGCTTATACATTCCTGTGATTTATATTTTGAATACAATTTAAATTGAATAGAAAAGCACGTACCTATAAAATATGAATATCATTACGATTTCCCTCTATATTGGGAAGCATTGAAAGATTAGTACTTGTCAACCAAATAATGAGTAGACACATGTGAACACCTTTATTTTTCTATCCTCCCTTCTTCTCCTAAGATCCAATTGACCATAACACTCTACTAGATATACTAACATGTGGCTACTTAGATTCTTCATAGGAATTTATTTCTTTTTAAAAAAAATTGAAATTTGACAAAATTATGTAAGTAATAAATATGATACAATGATTCTTTGAATAAATAAAAATTCATATCTCTAGTCAAAATGTGTATATATTTATATTATTAAATATAACTAATTATATAATGTTAAAATACATTTAATTTTTTTCTTTACTTTTCTATTGGCGCACCCCTTGAACCTTCTATGGGTGCAAGTGCCTCTATATATACAACTAAAGTTTTGAGGTGTGACTCATTCTACAACTCATTACATTGGCATGCCAAGTGAGAAGTATTAACATGAATTTTTGAAGATTCAACCAAAATATCATTTGTTGTTAGAACCATATCATATTCTTATTTAAAACATAACTTATATCAATCTAAACAATCTCAATTTCTTTTTGTGGTCATAAACCTTATGATCTCTAACCTTTATATCCAAAATAAAAATGATCCAATAATTACCCTAAACACAAAATATTATTTACTTTTATAAACAAAAATTATACTTCCTTTTCTATCCTACTAATATACATATATTATTTTCATGTAAAAGGTTTCCCAATAAAATATATTATGATAAAGACATTTGGGATGCGAGATGATTCCGTGATAAACAGTCCACATGTACAAAGATATTACAATTCATTGTTCTTAGTCGTTTACAGAGTGTACTAAAAAGAAAATCTTTTGACAGAAGGACAATCTCATCGAAATAATTACTGGCGGTAAAGTAAGACTATAACTCTTGAAATAAATTAAAGAATGTCACTAGGTATAGCATACAGGATCTCCTATTTGTTACAGCTGGTCAGACTA
Source organism: Sequoia sempervirens (assembly GCA_007258455.2). Lineage (NCBI taxonomy): Eukaryota > Viridiplantae > Streptophyta > Pinopsida > Cupressales > Cupressaceae > Sequoia > Sequoia sempervirens. The sequence goes on along the minus strand of VDFB02197980.1, from coordinate 21,458 downwards.
AGACATCTATCAAGATTCAAGTTCAATGCATTTATCATTTTTCGTATAGTACAGGAAAGCCCGTTAAGACCTGCAATTTCGTACATCTTCTGCAATTTCAAATATCTTCTGCAGTTTTGAATACCTATCTTGTGCCATTATAGGTGTATGAAGACCTTATGTTTCATGTAACTTTCCATATTTAGCAATTTGCTTTTGCTTTTTGATTGGAAAGGCAGTAAAGGTTTGTCGTAAGAACTGACAATACTTAATTGTAGTATATTTCTCGGGCATAGAATCCTGAACTAATCTTTTTAGTACTGTAAAAAAAATATTCGTGCCAACTATTACCGAATATGTTTAAATCAATCTCGATTCGACTCGCTCTTGAGTGATTTATTTTGTGCGTGTATAAATCAAATCATCACATTTACTCACATTCTGCCATTATTCATTACGATTGCCATTAATCCAGTCTGCTTCCCTAACCTTTATTTTATTATAATAAAAATAGGAAATAATTCACCTAAATATTAAATTACTTTTTACTATTATTAAAAGTAGTACATTTAAATAACTAATTTATTTTAATTTTAATTTCAATATTTTTAGTTAATTTTTTTTATTTCTTTTTAATCTAATATTAAACTAATAATTTTAATACATAACTATAGATTTATAAGTAGTAATTTAATTGAAAGTAAATAATTTTTTATAAATAAAAATAGTTTATCAAATAAAAAATAATACTTATAAATCTTTAAAAGATCTATAATACACCAATTCCAAAAATTAAAAAGAAATAAAAAAAATTAACCAAAAATACATAATAATTTTAAACAATTATTTTCTTTTTAATTTTTGGAATTGGTGTATTATACATCTTTTAAAGATTTATAAGTATTGTTTTTTATTTGTTAAAATATTATAAAAACCTCAATATCTAAAATAATAACATTATTAACTAGAAAAATATCCAATATAAAAATATCTAAAGAAAACTTATCTATTTTTAATATCATTAATAAGTACTTATAATTGATGTATTATAGTATTTTAATCTAATTCTAAAAAAATATCTATTATAAAATTTAATGTTTAAACTAGATTTAATATCTAAAGGAGTTCTTTTAGTTAATGTTTAGTATTTAAAACTACTTTAAATACTATAAGTAAAAGATAGTTTTTCCCTTAAAAACTATTAAGTAAAAGGTATAATTCTACTTTATATATTAGTTAAAACCCAATTCCCTTCATTATGTATAATAACTTTAAACATAAAGTAGTATTAAATAAATACTACTTAATATCTAAGGTTTTAACTAATTCCCTTAATAATGTTTTTGTAGAATTTGTTTTGGTAAAATATATATTAAAATAAAGGTTATTATAAGGAAAATATTTTCTATTTTTTAGTTAGATATTATTTTTATATTAGTTCACTAACCAATATAAAAATAATATCTAACTCCTATTATTTCCCTATAAAATAATAATTCCCTACTATTAACTAAACCTTAATAGTAATATTAAGGGAATTTAATATTAGTTAACAATTGATCTTGAATATGAGGAGCATGATGGAGGAGAGGATGATTAGGAGGAGGAGGATTATGAGGAGTATTACTACAAGGAAGAGCCACCCCTCAGTGACGATGATGAGGTAGCCATTGAGGATCAAGACAAGTATGGAGAGTCTTCACATACTTACAAGACCAAATCACGAGCAGTAGCTACAACAAACATCAGTATGCAGAGTCAGAGAGAGGCTAGCACATCCTACATGCCCCCAAGAGATGAGGAGGTTGATATTCCTCGTGCATCTAGAGACATAGGTGACAAAATTTTATTTTATGCATGTCCTTTAGTGATTTATGTTTAATTTATAATGTATATAGATATCATGATGATTTGTTATTGATTGTGTACATGATCTATCTTGTAGGAGAGATGAGAGACTGGTGAGAGTTCTATCATAAGGCAGCCATAGAGATACTGCCAACATCCCTCGAGGAGGATGAGTTAGATCCTGACTACATGCCCTCATTGATCATGGAGGAAGAGCCAGAGGCACTCAGATCATTCACAAGGGTGAGAGAAATGTACGAGAGTGTGAGGAGGTGACTCCATCAGGCTAAGAGTGCACTATAGTCATCACGAGCCTTAGCAGAGGTAGAGAGACTTCATGCAGAGCTAGCTCAGACATAGGTAGAGAGGGATCGAATGGTAGAGGAGTGGCTTGTGACGATTGGTTGAGCACATGGTCTGGAGTATGTACTAAGACTCCATAGGTCATGATCTCGGTCACACATGACTGTCTCACGATGTCTAGGGATCAGATCATGGGTGCTAGATCCTGAGCAGTCTAGCTCTCATAGACCATTATGAGATGATGCTAAGATCTACCTTGAACTTTTGATATATATATATAGAGAGAGAGAGAGAGAGAGAGACATGCCCCTTTGATATTATGATGATGTATCTTTGTGACATGATTATTAAATGCTATGTGATTAATTAAAGGACTTATGGTAAAATTATTTTAATTAATGGCTACATGATCTAACATAATCTATGTGATCTAATGTAAAACATATTGCAGTGTCAACATAGATACAACATTGGTAATGAGAAAAAGAATATGTTAAATTAAATACACTAATAAGGATCTCACTTAACATAAGAAGAATGTGAATAGTATGAAGCCTAAAGCAATTATAAAATGAACGTAAATAATTACTTTAGTGTTCAAGACAAACACAAATCTAGATGTCAAGAACAAAGCAATGTGAAAGTTATTTTTAGAATAACATCAAATAACTCTAAACAACACTACTATACCAAACATACTATACAAAAGATATTAGAGATAATACCGGTACAAATGTGTGGCATTAATAGGTTCCCTAAGGGGTGTTCCATCAATCTGCTTTAAAAGGTAAGCACCTGACCCATAACTAGTATCAACTATATAAGGTACCAACCAATTAGGGCTAAACTTATCTTTTTCTTCATTATCAACACTAATAGTTCGTTGATTTTCAATACGAACAAAATCTCCCCTAGAAAATGATCGAGGAATAATGTGAACTTTATGTTTTCATTGTAATTATTTGATGTGATCTTGGAAATGTTCAAGAGTGTTAATGCACTATTCATTCTCAAGTTGATGTAATCATTGAGCTTTATAAGTGTCATCATCAAAAAGATCTCAGAGAGCAACTCACAAAGTAGGAATTTGTAACTCCAAGGGAATAATTGCATCAGTACCGTAAACAAGGCTATAAGGGGTATTGCCAGTGGATGAACGAACACTAGTTCTATAGGCCCAAAGCACATAAGGGAGTTGCGTATGCCAGTCTTTATGATTGTTGCTAATATTTTTCTTAAGGATTTGTTCAAGAATTTTATTAGTGTACTCAGGTTGTCCATTGGATTGTGGAAAGTATGGTGTGGAAAAGCGATGTTGAATGTTAAAGGCTTGGAGAAATTGTTGAACTTTGTTATTCTTAAAGGGAATTTCATTATGTGAAACAATTGTGGAAGGAAGTCTAAAGCGAGCAATTATGTGTTCCATGAGGAAATGACAAATTACTTTAGCATTTGTTGAACGAAGAGAGATAGCAGTAGCATGAATCAGATTGCTACGTTCTTGGCATTTGTGACATCATTTAACATAGGTATAACAATATTTCTCTTTATGTTGCCAATAATAACCCAAATGGAGAAGTCTTTGCACTAACAAGCATCCTCCAAAATGACCTCCACAAGCATTAGCATGAGCCTATTCGAGTGCTAAGTGAATTTTAGAATCCTTAAGACAATGTAGTAAGAGACCATTGAAAGATTTTTGATACAACACATCTGCAAGAATCACAAATTTAGTTTTGAGTTTTTGTAAGCGCTTTTGAGTAGTCATTGGGGTAGGTTCAAGAATGGTGCCATCCTTTAAGTAATTGTATATCGTATCATACCATTCACATGAAGATGTTTGAGTTATTGCTAAAATATCTTCTAATTAAGTATCGATCAAAGGTTTCATAATGGTATCAATAATGAATGTGAAATCAACAGAAGGATCAAGTGGGGAGATTAGAGAAGCTACACTATACATTGCATCCACATGTCGGTTATCTTTACATGGGATGTTATCAATGGTGAATGAATCAAATTTTGCTAATAGTTTCATGATAAGGTCCTTGTACTTTAATAATTTTTCATGTTTAGTTTGATATGTGCCAATGATTTGTTTGATGACTAATTGTGAATCACCAAAGATATTAATATGTCGAGCATGAAGGGATAAAGAAGCTTGTAATCTTACAATCAATGCTTCATACTTAGTTGTATTATTCGTACATAGGAAATTCAAACGATAGGACAAGGGAATAGGGTTACCATCAGGTGGAATTAGGACCACTCCAACACCAAAACTTGATCAACACTTAGATCCATCAAAGAATAAAGCCCATGGTTTAATATCAGTGGTTAAGAAATGATCATCGAGAAAGGAATGAATGGTAGGGAAAGCGAAGGTAGAAGGAGTATCAGCTAAGTGATCAGTTAAGGCTTGACCTTTGATTGCTTTTTGTGAAACAAATTTAAGGTCAAACTCGGTTAACAACATCACCCACTTAGCGAGGCGGTGAGAGAGATCAGTTTTGTTAAAAATATTATTAAGAGGATAAGATTTTGTGACAACTTGTACTTTAGCATTCAATAAATAATGTTGCAACTTACTAGTAGTGAATACAAGATCCAAACATGTAGTGAATACAAGATCCAAACATTGTTTTTCAATTGGTGAATAGCGTGTTTCATAATTGATTAAGGTGTGATTGATATAATAAATAGGATGCTCTTTACCTTGATCATCTTGTTGAGCCAACAGTGCTGCAAGAGCATGGGAAGATGTGATGATGTACAAAATAAATGGTCTATGCAGCACAGCAGGTTGTAAAATAGGTAGAGTAGTTAAATAACCCTTTAGATTCTCAAAAGCTTGTTTACAGTCATCATCCCAATCAAAAGAAACAATCTTTTTAAGAAGACATTTGAAAGGTAATGTGCAGTTGGCAAAAGGTGCGACAAACTATCAGATAACTTGAATGCATCCTTGTAACATGTGTAACTACGAAATGTTCTTTGGAGGTGGAATGTTAAAAATTGCATCAATTTTCTTTGTGTCTACCTCAACGCCTCTATGAGATATGATAAATCCTAAGAGTTTTCCATTATCTATACACCAAAGATACACTTTTTTAGAGTCAATCACATGTTATATTGTTTGATTCATTCAAATGTTCATGAAGAAAATTTACATTGTCTTGTTGAGTTAAGGATTTAGCAAGAATATCATCAACATAGTCTTCCAATATTTTGCAAATGTAATCATGGAATATTAATTTCATTGCACGTTGATAAGTTGTGCCAGCATTCTTTAAACCAAAGGGTATCACAACCCAACAAAATTTTCCCCAAACTATTGTAAAGGTATTTTTGTATTGATCTCGAGGATTAATAAGGATTTGATTATAACCAGAGAATCCATCCATGAATGACAACAAAGCATGTCTAGTAGTTGAATCCACGATCATGTTGATATTAGGAAGTGGAAAATCATCTTTTAAAGAGGATTTATTCAAGCCTCAAAAATTTGTGCACATCCTAATTCGATTATCAAGTTTTGCAACTACGACAATGTTTGAGATCCAAGGAGAATAATCGATCAGTCGAATGAAGCTAGCATCAAGAAGTTTCTCAAGTTATTCTTTAACACACAAGGCCACATTAGGGTGCATTTTCTAAATCTTTTGACAAACAAGTTTAACATTGTTATCAAGGACAATATTATGCATCACAATTTTTGGGTCTATTCTTGGCATATCAGAATATTTCCAAGCAAATTTTTTAGGAAAATCATGAAGTAAAGTAGTTATATCTTCTTGTTCTTCATCATCAAGGCACTTCATGATTTTAATAACTTTATCATTGTCATTTATGTCAATAAGCATGTCAACTGTATCTCCTAAAGGGATTGCATTGGATTTAGGACTTTTAGATTCCAAAAGTTCTTCATTGATATCACTTGTTTCTTGTTTGGTAACATTTATAGCACAAGAAATGTGTTTAAGGGAAGTAGGTGAAGATGGGGCATCATAAACAACAAGTATTTGTTTCAAGGCCTCGTCACTATTGACATACAACCATGAAGGTGGGAGTGTAGGATCAAGCAAGTTAGGATGAGCAATGGTGAGTTTGTGTTGTGGTTGACATGTGATCATATTAATGTTTAAGGATGGTCATTGAGTAGATTTAGTTGTTTTAGAAAAAGAATATCCCAATCCCATTGTCGTTTCTTGTGTAATAGGTTCAATAGGGACACAAATACCTTGTTCATATTTACCACACCCTTTTCAAGTATAGCCCAATTATTTGAAAATTTTATAACCTTTCCCATAAAGTCTTTCCATTTTGTGCATGGTAGGCAGGGATTGATAATCTATCTCATGAAAATTTGTTGTGTATGTTGCATTTTCATCCATATTGTAAGAGATAGATGTGTGAGATGACTATTTAGAATTTTGAGTGGACAAAATGGTTGGTTGGTCAGGATTTTCATCTTGCTTTTGCATAAGTGTGTACTCTCCCATAAATGAGGGTGTGAAGTCTAAGGATTCCCAATCATCACCAAGTAATTTAGATGGAAATTCTGTTTCAATATGTTTAGTTTCAAGAGGATCAACATTAGAGGTTGGAATCAATGTTTTCAAAGGACTTGTTATTCCTATTTAAAGATGCAAGAAAATTTTAGGCTTAGGGTCAATTTCAATTTGATATATACAATTTTTATAAACATACTTCATGATATAGTGAAGATTTGAAGGGACTGCATTCATCTCATGAATCCAAGGTTGGCCTAGAAGAAGATTATATGAGAGCTCATAAGGCATGACATGGATAGGAGTCTACAAAGTAACCACTCCAACCATAATAGGTAAATTTATTAGATCCCTAGTGGTTGGTGTGTTGGATTATCAAATCCTAGAAGAGAAATGGAATCATGTATTATTTTTTATTTATCCACTTATAATCGATCAAGAAGGCTCACACTACACACATTAAGGGAATAACCACTATCTATGAGAGTGTGTTTGATACCTGTGTGATGAAATTGAGCAATGATCATAAAGGCATCATTTTTTTTTTTGTAACTCCAAAGAAGGGAGCTCATGTTGATGAAAAGTAATATCAATACTATGCTTTTGAACAAGAGCTACCACATCACTTGGAGTGGTTCTAGGAGGGATTTTTATTTGTTTCAAAGCAGCTTGAAGAATGGTGTTATAACTTGGTGAAGTTTCAAAGAAATTCCCAAAGAGATATTTTGGTAAGAGTATTCTTTAATTTCTCAACAAGATCATACTCCTTTGTAGGTGGGTTATAATGAGGAGCACTAGGCAGATTAGGTAAAGGCAATGATAGTTGAATTATTTGTGGTGGTTGTGGGTTATTTCACATGTTATATATATGAGAAATAATACCCTTACTAGATTGTTGCGATATATTAGAGGGATGAAGGGAATGTGAGGGTGGGTAAAGGATAAGTTTAGGTTTATTGGAAGGATGGAGCAGATGTGAAGTTGGATAAAGGATAAGTTTTGGTTGAATTACATGAGTATCCTTAAAGTTAGAGATGTCACAACAAACCATAGTGAATGAATTAGATGAGATGGAGTCTTGAAGAGACTCATCTAGCAGAGGCAAATCATCACTCCCAAAAGGTTGTAAGGGTGAACTATCATTATCTTGTTTAGGATGTTCAAGGAAAGTATTAGAGGTATGAAAATTTGTTATCGTAAGGTGATTACCACAAACCTTAGCCAATGGCTTATGTGAGATGAAATCTTGGAGGGATTCATCTAACAAATTAAAGTCATCAAAATCAAAGGGTTTGAGGGAGGGTGTTTCGGTAAGGTTTTTAGATTTCTAATTACAAGCATTAGATGATGAAGTGAGTGAGAGGACACCCTTAAGGGTTGGATCTAACTTGTCAACATCATCACTACTAAGTGGCTTGGATAAGATGTTATTTCTAGTTTGAATCATATGTTTAATTGGATCATTTGATGTGTTGTTTGATTAATTTTGGAGATTTTCTATAGTTTCCTCAATGTAAGTTGATCTAAAAGGACTACGAAAGATAGCTAAAAATGGAACTTGTAAAATTCTAAGACTATCCATAAATGCCATGAAAAGAGATAAAATGTATGCTAAGAAAATAGAGAAAACTTAAACTGAAAATACAAAGGAAATATAGAAAACAGAAAGATGCAAAGCAAGAAATTAAAATTTGGAAATTTTGATAAAAAAATGTAAAGGGACTGATTAGCCCTAGGTGGCAAATGAGTCCCAAAAGATGAATTTTTTATTTTTTATTTTATTTTTTTGTGTTTTTTCTATAAAATCTGAACTTTGTACAATGCAATTTCAGAATGCAAATGCAAAGATAAAAAGGAATGCAATAATTTAAAGTAAAGAATGCGTTTACTAATGCAATGTTTCTAAGAATCCTAAGAAAATGGAAGAGCCTACAATAATGAATACCTAAAATTCAATTAGAAATGTAAATCAGAAGGTTATTATGCTCAAACATCGGGTTCACTGAAATGTGACAGATTTTCGGACCCAAAGGACTCTCTAACTCTTATAGGGGTTTTCACCTAAAAGGAGAGAGATTAGATCCAAAAAAAATTATGTAACACTCAAATTAGGATGTATGCAATGTTATATGATGTAAATGAACTCAACTAAACACAATAGATTAATCTAAATGACCAAAAACGAATGTAAAACTAAGATTTATGCTTTTTTTGAAAACATAGTGTGATATGCAGAAAGATAGAAATAGGTGAACAAAATGCAATATTTTACTAAAAAAAAGGTTTTTTCTAAGAATGTGTGAATCTAGGAATTTGTAGAGGATTGACTAGAAAACTGGATAATTGATGAAATTTGGATTTTAGCTAACTAGGACTCATTCGCCACCTTGGGTGAATCAGTCCTAGATTAGGACTTTTCTGTACATAACCTATTTTCTGATAGTCGGGGATCTGAAATAGCATTGAACTCAATTCTGCATATTAGGTGGCACTCATTCTCCAAGCATGGTGAATCAGTCCACTTTTTGATTCCTGCAAATTCAAAACTCAGATCTGCACCTTAACATTTGTACAATAAATTCTGATGGAATCCTGATTCCAGATCTTAGAATTTTTTTGCAAAATAGCTTAAAAGTGTTGGTCTAATAGGGAGCTTGATTTGGTTAAACCCCCAGGTAGGTTAAAAAACATTGAATGGAGAAAAATATGCATAAACCCTAGCCTTAAATGTGTTATACACTAGGAAATATTGAAACATGAAATAGGCCCTATCCTATTGTTCTAGAATAAGACATCCAATATTGATTGAAATGATGCAATACATCTACCCTAGAAACCTTACAACACATGAAACATGGATAGAAAATGACATTCAAATACTAAGTAAACACAATGCAAACCTTAATATAAAGGTAGAGTGAAAATGGAAGATGGAATCAATAGGAAACCAAGTCCTTAGCCATGATTTGGTGGATAGTTGCACCTCTTAACCCTATATTTCTTCATGATTCACCATAGGCATCCATCATTAACTCTCTGCAATGTTGGATCTTGACAAGATTAGTGAGCTTCAAGACATGCAAAAACCCTAGTTTGTTGTCCTAAAACTTCAACTTTTAATGATGCAACTTGTTGTATGCTTTTCTTTGAAATTACTCTTGAAGAATGATAATGTGATGATAAGATATGATTAAAAAGCTGTGTAAAATGACTTAAAATGTGTATTTATAGACAACACCTTATTTCTCATTAATTATACCTAAGAGGCCGACATTCATTGAAAATAAAAGTTGAATTGATTAAATTCCCACTTACATTTGAACTTTCCCTCAAAGGGGACTCATTTTCCACCCTTGGAAAATGGGTCCCACCAAAGGAGACTCATTCACCCAAGGTGGTGAATGGGTCCCACTACTATTGTTTGAAGGTTGGTTGTCGAGGTATGATGCTATACAATGTTGTTTTTTGGGTTTTATTTGATTTCACATATGAAATAGGCCTCTAGATCAAAATTAATAGGTCTAAGGGGCCTTTAAATGTTGTTTTGAAGGAGAAATAATGTGAAGGGGTCAAAAGTGGGTCTAAATAAGTGTGAAATTGTCTCTTTTCTCAAGAGGATCCAATTTTCTATGACACAACATCTAATTATTTTGAGGTATGATTTGTAACTCACTAATAGGTATCTAAATCTCTAATTTTTTTGTGAAGTCCTTTTTGTAGTTTGTGAGAAAAATCCCAAATAGGGTCAACAGACCTACTAGGAAAGGCCTAGTTGAAAAGTGAAATTTGAAGAGTTCAAGAGTTGGTGTTTTGAAATCTTGTTTGAGACTCATTGAATTGAGTTTGTTGAGTGATCCTAACCCCTATATTGCATGAATATGGTATCAAAGTGAAGGGAGTAGGTTCCTTTTGGAGGGTCATCCCACAATAATGGGTTACACTTTTTGGCCAAACTTGACATTGAAATCAATATTTTCAAAGAAAATTTCACTTTCTGACACTTATAGTAGGTAAACTATTAGGAATTTGAAAATGATGTAAAATAATGATTTGTGAGATTTTGTATGTAGATTTTAAATGTATTTTGTTTTTTAAAATGAAATTAAATTGTAATTTTTTTGCGTCTCCTTTGATAACTAGTTTTTAATAGTAAACAACATTTTTAAAAAGTGTTGTGTACTTTGGCTCACATAACTTTTTTCTACAAAGGATAAAATTCTAATTCTTTTGAATTTAGGTTGGTAACACAAGTATCTAGTTCTTTCATTTTGTTTCATAGCATTTTGTTGAATATTTTTCTTTTAATTAAGTTTTGAAGTCAAAACATTTATAATTTAGACATAGGTGCACTTCAGCTCGCATAATGTTTTTGGTATGTATTGAAATTCAAGTTTTATTTTTTTGTTAGAACGAAGACATCAATACCTAGTGGATATATATTTTTCAAAAAAAAATTCCTCAAATTTACTATTTTTCCACAATGATTTTTCATCGAACTTGACATTCGGAAAAACCTATGTATAGTAAAACTAAAAACTAAAATGTAAAATAAAAAAATATATATATTAAATTTATAGTTTTGGAAAGAACGTTTCGATCACTACAATCATCCAACTTGGTTTATCAAGTTGACTCCATTTTCACCTCCTTCCCAAGCTTTGATAGTCAAAAAATGCATAAATTTTGAAATGGTGGAGGGGAAGGTGAAAAAAGGGGGTTCATTAGAAGGAGGGTTCATTTGAACCCCCCTTATATGGTGCAAAAGGGGGTTCATTAGAAGGGAGGGGGGTTCATTAGAAGGGGGGTGGTTCATTTGAACCCCCTTCACTAGAAGGGGTAAACCATTTTAAATTTTTTGATGAGAATTTCTAATTTTTCTTCATTCAAAAAATTGTAACCCACTATTGTGGGTTTACCCTAGAAGAAGATTGCAAGTTTGAGTGAAAAATGAAGGTGTAATTGAAGGAATACAAACATGCCTCATAATGGAAGCATAGTTGCAATGAAGACTGATGAGCAAGCTAGAGAAATGGAAGCCTTGAAGAGGCAGATGGTTGCATTGAACTCTAAATCTGGGGTTGATATGGAGGAAAGTGATTCTGAAGAGGAAGAGTTGGATCCTGATGACATGAGGATGATGAAGAAAGATGGACATAGTAAAATGGATGTGCCTATGTATGGGGAAAAACTAGATGGAGAAGAGCTCTTGGATTGGATAGGGGCTTTGGAGAACTATTTTGAAAGTGAGGAGATTGATGAAGAACACAAGGTGAAGAAGACAAAAAATAAGTTGAAAGGGCATGATTTGTTGTGGTGGAAATTTGTGCAAGATGAAAGGAAGAAAGAGGGAAAGAACAATATCACTTCTTGGGAGAGAATGAAGACAAAAATCAAGGGTAAGTTCCTTCCTTGTGATTATAATATTCAATTACTTAAAATATTACAAAACCTTAGAAAAAAGGAACAAGATGTGTAGGCATACATTGAAGAATTCAATAGAATAAGCGTAAGGACAAAGCATGAGGAGGATGAGGAAGAAAGAGTAGCTAGGTATCTAAATGGTTTAAGGTATAAAATTTAAGATGAAATCAGTTTAATGGCACCAAAAATAGTGGAACAATGTTTTCAAATGGAAATAAGAGCAAAAGAAAATCTCAAGAGGAGACAAGAGAAGGAAACAAGAGGAAGAGGTAGTACTACTAGGGGCAGAGATACTTTTTCAACACCAAAATAGTCCAAAGAATGTCAAGAAGATGTTGGTAAAGGAAAAGAACAAGTGGTTGAACCTAGAGGTGGATGGCGAGGTGGAAGAAAACACTATAGGGGCAAAGATTCTAATGAGTTTCCAAGAATGTGTTACAAGTGTAGTGAATTTGGTCATCCATTCTACAAATGTCCTTATAAGTTTGGAGCTACTACAAGTGGAAGTGAGAGAAAAGGTGACAAGAGAGTTCAACTCGTGAAAGAGGATGAAGAGGAAAGTGTTAGTTCATCAAACCTTGTTACAAAATCTGAAATTCGAGAATCTTTGATGCTACAAATACAACTTTTGAAGGCCTCCAAGGAAGAAAGAACCATTGCATAGGAGAAGTCTCTTCAAGACCACCTACAAGAGCAAAGGAAAGGTATGCAGGTTAGTCATTGATTCAGGATCTAATAATAATATAGTATCAAGGGAAATGGTAGATTAGTTGAATTTGGTAAAATTCCCTCATCAAACACCCTATAAGGTGTCATGGCTAAATGAAGATCTATCACTCTGTGTTAATGAGCAGGCCTTAGTTGAATTTCAAATTGGAGTATACAAGGATAGAGTACTTTATGATGTTTTACCAATGCAATGTTTTCATTTGTTGCTTGAGCAGCCATAGAAATTTGACAAGCATGTTGTGTATGATGGATGAGCAAATACCTATCAGATTGTGCATGAAGGAAACAAATTCATTTTGTTACCATTGCAAGAAGAAGATATAGAGAAGAAAATGGTAGCGAAGGTCATTATGATGGGTAGAAAAGAGTGTGCAGAATAGGGAAGTCAAGAATGATTAGTTGGTAGCCATGAAAAAGGTATGGATGGTTGAGGTAGAGAAGAACGAGGGTGAACCCTTTGAGAAGAGGAACAAAGAGTCTAATAAGGTTGATGCACAGTTGGAGGGGAAGAATGATGAGAAGAAAAAGATGGAGACTGACCTAGGAATGGTTAAAGGAGAATTAGTGATGATAAAATAAAAGGGGTTGAGAAAAGTTGATAAAATACAGGTGGGGACAGTAGTATGTCTTGTAGTGATTGCAAATGTGGGAGGACACTCAAGCCTTATTGATAAAAAGGATCTAAACAATGGAAATATAGTGATATGTAGGACTATAGATATAAAAAACTTCAAGGAAAGCGAGTTTGAGGTAGAAATTCAAGGACAAGAATAGATAGGAACAAGTGAAAAGTCAAAAAAAAAGGTTTGAAGGTAGGTATCTTTCTTGGTCAAGGCAGAGAACAGTTGAAATAGGTTCTACATCAGTCACCTATGGAAAGGAGGTTAGATAATATGCTGTAAAGCCAAGAGAAGCCATATCATTTTGTTCATGGATTCAAAGATGGTAAGTATAGAGCAAGCTTTCATAATTTACCTTCTATAGGTAAAGGAAAAGGATCATTCAAATGAGTAACAACTGCACCTTAGTTTCCAAGAGGACTGGAAACCTTTTTTGGTGGTGTGTATGGTGTAGGAGCACCAATCAATTCCATTTTTTCTCTTTAGTTGTTTCATCAAAAAATATAATTTATGGTGTGGAGTCTAATTGTTGAGTGTTTTGATTCCAAATAAGGTCCAAAGAGACCATTGTGGATGTAATTGGCAACTTTGGGTTCTTTTGAGTCTAAATTGCAAAAGTTGTAAATGTTGTCAAGGTCGACAAAGTTGTCAAGTTAAGGTAAGATGTTTATTTTATATTGTAGGGTCATGTTTTTGGTTCAATATGGTCTAGATATACCATTACCAATGTTCTAGATGATTAGATAGTCAAAAAGTGCAAATGTTACAATTAGGTAAAAAGTTGTCAACAAAAATTGTCAAGAAAATTCAACTTTTGGAATAGGAAGGGTCATGCTCATTTAAAATCAAATTATGAATGTTTTGGTGGTTGCAAAGGAATTTAATATGTATAAAATCATCCAAAGGCTTGAACCAAAATGGGTTTTGAATGTTTTTGAAGGATGTACTAAAGGTTTCAAGCCATAAAAAAATGTTTTTTCTATAATTTTACTATTTTTTGCACTTTGCAATAACTATACAGATTCATAGAGCCTCTATATACTTTGAGACTCATTCTAAATTGTTGGGGAATGTGTTATATTTCATTTGAATCAAGTGGGAGGTTATAATATTGATTTTTAAGTGAGATATCTTCATTTTTTTGGAATTGTCTGTTTATAGCCTATCAAGGGTTTTGATTGGCGTAAAAATGAAGTTTTAGACATTCCACCTACTGTCAGGACTTGTAACTCAATAGAATGTCTTTTTTCATGATAATATAGGTGTGAAAATGGTTTGGGATGTAAGGGATATGTTTGTATGGTTTTACAGTTATGCCCTAGGGTGTTTTCCTGAGTTTTCCATGTGACTTTAAGGAACTAAAGTAAGGTTTTGACAAAATGTGAATGGAACTATATGTGTAATGGTGTTTTGATTTTGTGAAGATGTTTTTATGAAGTTCTAAGGTAGTATAAAGTTTTGGTAAGCTGTGGAACCATTACTTTCAATAAACCCTCCTCAAATTGATGGTTTAAACACATTTAAATTGATTCCCCAACAATTCTTGAGGGTTGTGAATACTTTAAAGGGTAGTTCCTTTTGTTAATTAGGCCTCATTAGCCTAATTAGGACAGCAGTGAAGGCCCATGTTGAGGCACATGTTCCAAAACAACATCTGATGATTTTGAGGTATGTTTTGTAACTCACTAAGTGGTATCTAAATCTCGAATTTATTTATGAAGTCCTTGGTGAAGTTTATTAGAAAAATCCCAAACAGGGTCAATAGACCTACTAGGAAAGGCCTAGTTGAACAGTGAAATTTGAAGAGTTCAAGAGTTGGTGTTTTGAAATATGTTTGAGGCTCATTGAATTGTGTTTCTTGAGTGATAATAACCCCTACACTGCATCACTTGTGAAGGTTCTTCTGAATTCTAAGTGGTGGGTTGTTTTTGTTTATTATCCTTATGATTGGTAATGAGGTATTCTCCCATAAATGAAGGTGTAAATTCCAACAAGCCCCAATCAACACCTAATAATTGGGATGCTGATTCGGCTTTTAGTTGGGTAGTCTCAAGAAGTTCAATATGGGATGTAGGAATGTTTAGAGGACTTGTTGTTCCTTTTCCAAATTGTAAGCAAGGGGTCTATTTCAACTTGATAAACTTTATTGTTATAGACATATTTCATAATATGATGAAGGGTCGAAGGCACCACTGCATCTCGTGAATCCATGGTCTTCCCAAACGAATATTATAGGAAAGATCATAAGGCATGACATGGATAGGAGTTTTCAAGGTAGCCTTTCCGTATATAATAGGTAAGGTAATTACACCAAGTGGTTGCTTTGTTATATTGTCAAATCCTTGAATAGATAAGGAATCATATTTTATTTTTAATTTATCTACACATAATTAGTCTAGGATTTTCACACTACAAAAATTAAGGGAAAAACCATTGTCAACAAGGGTCCTTTTGATGCCTATTTTGTTGTATTGAGCTATTATCATAATGGCTTCATTTTGCTTCCTTACTTCTAAGGGAGGGAGCTCATGTTGATGAAATTTAATATTGACATTAATTAAATTCATTCCTTGTATGAGAGTTGCCACATAATTTGCATTCATACTAGAAGGAATTTATATTTGTTGCAAAGTTGTCTGAAGCATGGTGTGATAATTTGAGGAATTTTGAAGATCCCAAAGAGAGATCTTTGCATGAGTGTTTTTAAGTTACTCTACAAGATCATAATCCTTGATATGTGAAGTCAATCGAGGAGTCCTAGGTAATAAGGGATTGGCTAAAGGAAAAGATGTTAGGTGGGTAGAGAGTCAACTTAGGTTTATTTGGAGATTGAGGTTTATGCGAAGGTGGGTAAAGAATAAGTTGTGGTGTGATTACAAATGTTAACATATTTTGTATTGAATTTCTTGCAACAAACCCTAGTGGATGACCTTTCTGAGGTGAAGTCTTGAAGGACTTCATCTAACATATCAAATTCATCATGACTAAAGGGTTTGGAAGGTAAATTATCATTGGTTGGTTTAGGTGTCTCATGACAAGCGTTAGTGGATGAATTTAGCGAGAGGAAGTCTTGAATAACTTCATCTAACTTATCTAAATCATGACTACTAAGAGGCTTGGAAAACATGTTTTTCCTAAAATGAAGCATTTTTTGTATAGGTTCATTAGATGTTTTCAAGTTTTTGTTTACATTCTCTAATGAATCCAATCTAAAGGAACTAGGAACTAATGCTGAAATAGAAAATTGTAAACATCTAATGCTATCCATAATTACCATGAATAAATAAGAAACTAATGTTTATAATACTGAGAAAATAGGAAATAACTAAACTATAATAGGAAATGAACTAAGACAAACAGAAACTAGAAAATTGAAAAATTGGAATCTAAAATCAGTAATGGAAAACGTGGACTAAGACTAAATCACCTAGAGGGGTGAATTAGTCCCAGTAAGGGATTTTTGGAGATTTTTCTAATTTTTTTCTATGATGATGATGAATGCTATACTCTAACATGCAAATCTACTTTGTAAATGCAAAATTTTAGTATTTTTCAATGAAATGAGGTGCAATAATGAAAGTTGAATGAAATTTTCACTTTAATGCAAGTTTTTAAATCCAAGAATGCATGAAAAACCTAATAAAACATTAATGCATACTAGTACTAGGATGAAAATGTACTCCTAATTAGAATATGAGAGTCAAAAAGTCAGAGTTCACCAAAATGTAATCATAGGTTTTGGCACCCTGATTGCTCTAGCTATTCTAGGGTTTTTCACCTAGAAAGAGAGTCTTGGGACCAAAACATGGTGGCTAGCATTCAATGATAAGTGTGTGTATGATGTGAATGTGCCTAAATGAGAATTCATAATGCAATACAAAGGTAAAATGTGTTGAGTATTGATGCAAAAGTAAAGTAATGTGAAGTGTTTGAAAACAAAGTTGGATATACTAACACATGCAAAATGACTTAAAGAAAGCATTAAAAACATAAATAGAACAAAATAGAGAGGTAAAGAGGAATTTGCATGCACCTAGAAAACCTTGGGGAATCTAGAAGCAACTCTAAAAAACTAAAGAATCTTATTTTTAGTCCACTAGAACTAATTCGCCATCCTGGGCAAATTAGTCTTGGAACATGAACTCTACCCAAAACTCTGTTTCTCTGAAAAGGGTGTCTAAATCTACTTTTTGTTCTAACAGACCTCACCAGTGGGACTAAATTACCATCATTGGTGAATTAGTCCACTTCTACTTTTTTGAGAATCAACTTCAAAAATTTGTACTTTAGCCTCTACACTTCCTTTCTAGATCTAGTTCTAGCTCCAAATCCTCAAAATTACCTACAAAATAGATCTTATATTGTTTCTAACAAGTGGTTTTCCTTGTTCAAAACCCTAGTTTGGTATTTAAACCTTGAAAGGATAATGGAAAGTGTTGTGAAACCCTAGCCCTAAGTGTGTCTAACACTAGGAAGTCTGAAGTATGTCAAAACCCTATTCTAATGTGCAAGAATAGAATGTTTGAATGAAAATAGAACAATGCAAGACTCTTTAGAGAAATCCTAGATTGCTTCAAAGAAATATTGGAAATATGCAAACCCTCCTTAGGCTGAATATTATGGGATAATGGAAGATGGAATCACTAGGAAAACAAGTCATTAGATGTGATTTGATGGCTAGTTACATCTCCTCACCCTATATTTCTTCATGATTCTCCATAGGCATCCATGATTATACCCTTTGAAATGCAATATCTTGGATAGAAAGTGAGCTTGAAGACTTGCAAATCCCTTTGTTTTCTTCCCTAAAGCTTCAACTTTGCTCTAGATGAACTTCTAAATCATGTTGTGGAAGAGGTATGATACTTTTCTTTTGATTTTACTTGTGGAAATGACTATGAGGATGTGAAAATGACCTAAAAACCTATATTTATAGGCATCAAGCCCTATTTCCTCATTATTTTTACCTAAGAGGCTGATATCCTCTAGAAATTCAAGTTAGGTCGGTCAAATTCTCACTCAAAACTAAAAAATACCTTGAAAAGGACTAATTCGTTACCCATGGTGAATTGGTCCCACCAAGGAGGACTAATTCACCCAAGGTGGTAACTTAGTCCCACCTGGAGTTTTTGGAAGTGGGTCTTTGAGATATGCATGTTTTGAGTATTGTTTGTTAGGATTTGAATGATTTTTGATAAAAATGAGCCTCAAGATCAAAGATAATGGGTCTTAGAGGGCCCATAAATACTAACTTGAAGGGTGATTAGTGAAAGGGTGTCCATGTTAGGTCCAAATTAGGGCACACATTTTATTTTCTCCAAAGGGAGTACAATTTTTGTGTCCACATCAATGTTATTCAAAAGTCAAACTTGTTCAGGCTTAAGCTAGAAATACCTTGGCTAGCTTCCATGAATGGAATCACTTTTGTTGTTCATAAATTCTTAAAGTTTTCCCATGAAGGTATTGTGCATGTAGTGCTTGACACTAGATACCATCCTTTCGTGTCCCATGGGGGATATTCATTGGATCAATTTTGGCCCACCCTAGTCAATTTGCTTCCTCCAAGGATGGACTTACCTTATATGAATTACATAAAGAATAAGACTAGGGGCAAGGGACAACCAAAACTAACCATTCTTGTAGTATAGTAGTCAGTTACCTCCCCTTCCCGAGAGGATAAGGAGAAGCCTACATAGGCTACCCCCTCTTCCCGAAAGGGAAAGGAGAAGGTTGGCTCTTCTTAGGCTACCTCATCCACTCCCCCTTCTTGGGAGGAGTATTGGATGAACAAGCCCAGCCTTAACCTACTAAGTCCAATAATACCTCCTTGGCGTAGGCCTAAGATCAGGATATTGGTTCTCCCAAATGAGTATCCCAGACCTTGGTATTATTTGTATGACAAAAAGAAAGGTTCCTAAAGGGAATTTGATTGAGGACCTCCTACTGTTCTTGCTCCCAAAGTAGTCAATGGGAAGAGGCCCGATGTCGAGGTGCTAGAGCCAACTCTCCCTACTATTTCCCAACCTGCTCCTCCTGCTCCCATTCAGGAGTTTGTTCCTCCACTAGAGATGTTTTTAGTGGACACTTCCATGGCTGAGCAAGCACCTTCTATTCTATCCAAACCTCTGGCCTCTAGCTTGACACTACTGGATTTGACACCATTTTTCGATGAGCGTTTGCCAGTCGTTCGACAAATCTTTGTTGGAAGAGCGACGCAATGGCGAAAATATTTTCATCGCAAAGCCGATGACAAATTAACCATCGAAATAACGGTGAAGAATCGTCGGTTGATGGCATCGTGAAATACCTCAAGATTTCATCGAAATATCGACAAAAACTTTGTTTATCCACCGATGAATTACACCAGAAGTTCGTCGTCAGTTTGACGAAATGGACAAGCAATAGCGTCGAAACAACAAAAGACGTTCGTCGAAATTGCGACGAAATAGGCAAGTAGTAGCCTCGAAACAACACCAAAAATTCATCGAATTTGCGATGAAATAGGCAAGTAGTAGCGTTGAAACAACACCAAGAGTTCGTCGACTTTGCGACGAAATTAGAAAGGAGTAGCGTCAGAAGAACACCAAAAGTTTTTTGAAAGTGCGACGAAATGGGTAGGGAGTAGCGTGGTAGCAATGCCGAAATATCATCGAAAGGGCGACAAAATGGGTAGGGAGTTACGACAAAATCATCGTCACAACTATAGCAACTTCGTCGAGCCTTTTTGTTGATTCCTCAGTGATTGTCGTCAAAATTAAGACGAAGAAGCATTTTTTTTATAAAAAAAATATTTGTGGAAATGTACCATTACGAAGACTGACAAGTGATCATACATACAGACTGCATATTGGTTTGATGCTTCAAACGATGCATTTCTTATATTGAAAAGTGCATTACCTTATTGAGCTTCTCTTTGTTTTGAGTATAGTTTAATATTCTCTACTTAACAAGGCCAACCACGTGACGGTGGAAGCTCATTTGGCCCCTCCCCCCCCTCACATCACTCTCAATTCCCCATACCCAATCATATAACATTAATCATTGATTCATCCATTAATAACATATAACATTCATTCATTCATTAATAATATAAACTCATTCATTCATTAATATATAATATCTATTCTTTCGCTTTATATTATCAAAAATATGGTTGTCATGATATGATTACACTTTTTTTTTTGTTTCTTTTCAAAGCTACATAAAGTCAAGTGAGTACCATTTTCTAAATCAATATCTGTCCCCCATTTAGTTGTTCTACCCTCTGCTTGTGATCTTAATGTACACGTAGTCATCTGCTCATGATGTGGACACCGCTTCAAGGGGGGTTCTGCTGTAATAAGAAAGAAATGTTAAACTGATATGTTTTATTATTATTGTTACAAGTATTTGATTAATTAAAAGAACATTAGAGTGGTTCTCTTTACCTGATGGTTCCACATCATGTTCCTGAACTTTTGTTATAGACTCATGCTCAACATGTTGAACAACAATTCTCTAAATATCGACCGCTAGCTTGAAACATGAAAGGTCATATTAATTAATACACCAATTGAAATTAAATATGTTTAAAATAACATTAGAGTGGTCCTCTTTACCTGATGGTGCCACATCATGTTCCTAATCTTCTCCAACTTGATCATGCTCAACATGTTGATCACGATGTTTATCACACTCTACATGCTCTAAAGTTGAAACACGAAAGGTTACATTAATTAATACACCAATTGTACTAAATATGTTTAAAAGAACTTTAGAGTGGTCCTCTTTACCTGATGGGGCCACATCATATTCCTGATCTTCTCTAGCTTGATCATGCTCAACATGTTGATTACACTCTACATGCTCTAAAGTACCGTGATGCACACCATGACCTTCATCTGCACGTTCTACTCCACCCTCACCAAGCTGCATTCCAATGTCATGTGCAGTATTATCATTGCTTGAATGTTTAAAACAAATAGGCATGTAATTAATTTATGGTGGAAATTAATATTTAATAGATTGCACAAGTATTCAATTTTAAACAAACTTTATTGAGTTTATT
>VDFB02197979.1:0-15828 GCA_007258455.2 Sequoia sempervirens | reverse complement strand
AGATTCTTGGGAAGGGTTTGGAAATTTGAAGGATATTGCTGAATTGGCCCAAGTTTAGGAGGTAACCAAGCATGTTTGGGGCAGCAAGGTGTGTGATTAGTGGGAAGTTACCTACGTTGATGGCATCACTAGCTATGGATAGAAAAAGCTAGAGGTGTTTGAATTTGATCATAGATAGGTTTCAATTTTTGAAGAAGCAGTGGCAAGAAGGGTTTTCTATCGAAGACAAGGTAGGCATGTTCTAAGGTGGTTCACTTCACTAGATGGGATATATAATGTGAAGGAGGGGTATAGGGTGGTGTTAGGTTTGGATCAGCTGAGTCCTCGACTCCCAATCACATTATGTTGGAGTCTAGATTGTCTTCCTAAAGCAATAATCTTCACATGGGTTGTCAAGTGAGGAAGGATCCTAATGGCTAAAAGGTTTACTCAGCTTGGTTACTTAGGACCTCTGAGGTTTTTTCTATGTAAGCAGGAAAAAGAAACATAGAATCATCTATTTTTCAAATACCCCTAGACCCAACACTGTTGGAATTGGTTGTGTGCAAAGCTCTAGTGAAATATAACATTACCAAATAATCTCAAGAGCCTACTCTATGGGATGACTGCTTCCCATGAAGAATGCAATGTTTGGGAGCTTGTGGTTCATGAGTCCACTTTTACTTCTTTGGGAGCTCTATAAAGAGAGGAATATATTTATTTTCCAAGATAAGTCAATTCACAGGGCCTCATTACTAAATAGAATAGAGGCAAGCATTGTGGAGATGATAAATGTTCACTTAAGGAAAGGAAAGGTAATTTGGGAACCTATACAACATGGGATGGCCTAATGCATAAGTTTTGGCATGGGCTCAAACTCCCTCATCAGTTTGGGGCTGAAAGTTTGACATCAAAGATGGAAAGGGAGTTTTTTGTTTGTTTCCCTTTAGAAGTTGGTTGGTTGAAGCTAAATTTTGATGGTGTAGCATGAGGTAACTTGGGTGTGTCTAGTGCAATTTGTATAATCAAAGGCTAGAAATCCAAATGCATGGGAAAAATTGCATCTCCCCTCCTAGTTGTAAATAACAATTTTGTAGAAATGCAAGCCATGATCCTCGATCTTCGCCTATGCCAAGAATTGAAGGTAAAAAACTTACTTGTGGAGGGGATTCTACTTTGATCATAAATACACTCAGAACCAAGAAGTTAAGCCAATGGAAATTGAATTTCAATATAGAAGTTGGTTTCGACCTTCTAGATAGATTTGTATAGGTGGTTTTCAATCATATTTTTAGGGAAGCAAATTTAGAGGATGATGCATTGTAAAAGCTAGGGGTGGATGGAATTTAAATTTATGAATTGGTTTCAAGAATCTAATTTATTTTCCCTTAACTCAAGTGGGTAGTTGGGTGGGTGACTTTCCATGCTAGAGGTGGGATTTTCATCTTCATGGGTGGGAGTAGGGTCATGGAAAGTTGAAGGGGGTGTGTGTTAATATGTTGTCTATGACCCGAATTATGATGAGAAGTAGCATAATCATCACCTGGTTTTATTATTTTGATCGCCTTGGTTTTTGAGAAGATTTCTTGGGTGATTAAGGTTATGTCATGTTTGTTTGACATCAAGTTATCACATGCCAACTCATATAAGTGATGATAGCTCTATGCTTCTAGCATCCTCAAAATGATGCATTGTATAGGGTAATAAAGGTGGTAGCTACATCTTAGTTATTTGAAAGGTTGGTAGGGCTATAAATTTCACCAAATTCTTATCTTCTCATAGTCGGTATTTTGCAAAGAGTAGGCACAATGGAGGAGTGATCAAAATTTAATGTGGAAATGTCTTTCAACTTGGTTGCTTGCTTCTATTCAGGCACTCCAATCTTCTTGGAGTCAAAGGATGAACAAAATACATTTAGGCTGGTTACAGACTAGTGCCTCAAGTGCATTATGCTTAATATAGACCCTCTCACTATGGTGGTTGTGAAGATGATTTTAGGGAAAGGGAACTTAGAATACAAGGAGTACTTCAAGATGAATGCACATATTGTCTTGTGTTTCTTGACTTTCATCCTTAATTTCTAAGTTCTAAAGGCTAAGGTGAAGGTGTTAGTAGGCAAGTTGTTCAAGAAAATATTACTGGGTGGTTTGGATGACACTCTGAAGGATCCCTTTCTAGGAAGAGGTATTCCGAGACCCTAGGAATTAGACATGGTTAAAATTCATGGTGAGGTAGTAAAGCTTTACCCCTTTCTTTTGGACTTAAAGGGAATGTCATTGAAGAAACATAGAATGGTGGTGGTGGTCACAGTAAGCTTCCTATAGAGATCTTTTGATTGGTGGTGATGAATGACTTTGAATGAGTCATAGAATTTGATCACTTCACCAAAGAAAATGGCTTCATGCAAGGTTTGGTATCCTTGTTTTTGGATGTCAATGATCACGTCTAGGTATGGTATATGATGATGTATAAGTTTTAATATTTTTCTATCATGTTGTATGTGGAGTCATGGCTTAAGGCCACCCTTTTGGTATGTAATTGTCAGGTTTATTTGGGTTGTTCCATAGGGTGGTAGGATGTATATGGGTTAGTTTGTATGTCTAGCAATTATTAGTATTTACAATTAGTGTTTAGGGATGGGCTATGTGGTGGGCCAAGATTTCCCTATTTCTTGAAGGTCCCTAGTAGGGTTTCATGGTGGGTGTTCTCCTGCAAAGCAAATGTGTGTCATCTATTTTTTGATAATATAAAACTTTCCATCTTATGAAGAAAAAAATTAAATTAATGATATTTTACATATTAGAACTAAAAGTGATATAATTCAAAAATATTTTTCATTATTGTATTATTATGTTTAAAGTAAACAAATGAATTTTTTAAACAATAATTTCTTTGTAGAAAAAAATTTAGTGAAAACTATATAAGTTTATTATGAAAAATAAGTTGAAAATTAAGATACTATACTCTTTTATTATATAATGCATGACACTCATGTGTATGTGTGAGAATAATTTATTTTTTATTCTAAAATTACAAACATTTTTTTTCCTAAAAAAATATAAAAAAATTAAAACAATAGTTGGAATTAAAAAAAGACTATTAAAAAAATTGTCATTTTAATATGAATTTAGATTTTATCCAACAAAAACTAATCATCATTTATCTATTATAATATTTTATGATAATAATTTTAATACAAATTTAATTTTCTAAGTTTTATTGAAATATTGCTAAACAATTGATGCCATTTATTGAAGATACTTTATTTTCTAAATATTTTTGGTTATAAATTTTAGATAATATTATTTAAACATTATAAAGTTGGAATTCTATTTCATGATATTTTTTTTGTGAAATGTGAGTTGTTTCTATTGAAAAATGAATCAAAATTTGAAAGAACCCACTTTGCTATAATTCCCTTTATACTTCACTTAATTGTTTTACTTTATTTGAAATCTACATCTAATGTAATAATACATTTA
Source organism: Sequoia sempervirens (assembly GCA_007258455.2). Taxonomy (NCBI): domain Eukaryota; kingdom Viridiplantae; phylum Streptophyta; class Pinopsida; order Cupressales; family Cupressaceae; genus Sequoia; species Sequoia sempervirens. The sequence continues at coordinate 12,367 of VDFB02197979.1, read as the reverse complement.
TTACATGTGTAATTTATATTATACTTAGAATACAAATAATACTTATAATAAAGAATTTTATGTTAAATTCTAAATAATTATAAACAAACAACTTAGATTTAAAAATATATTCAAAATATTCAAAATGCACTCGAAATATATGAAGACTAATAAGTTCTCATGGGATGAACGATGTGATTGAAAATAGAATATTTTTGTGAAGGGGTTTCTTTAAATGATAAAGAAATTACAATTTAATCTTCACCATAGAAACCTTATGTTAAAGAAGTGTAACGCCCCGCCGTGTGAACCCCAAAGGACAAATAAACAATAATCACTACAAATTTTTTTTATTTATTTTTTAAAGATAACATAACATACATGTAATACATTAAGTCATGACATGAATTTCATTTAAGCAGATTCACTAACACATACATCCCTTGGGGTACACGAGGATTCATTATGAGACTTAGATCCACACAACGACAATAAAGAATAAAAGCCAAAGATATAAAGTAAACATTAACAAATGTAACACATACATGATAATCATTGATAAGAATCCATTTGAGTAAGTACAACATATACATAATTAACTCAACACAATGAATAACAACTACCATGGCTAATAACCACACTGAGTTAACATTACATTACAGTACAATGTTCTAGAGGTATAATGATACAAAAGTGTTTCCAAACTTAAATGGAAACCATACATAAGATAAAATGATACAAATAAACAGATGAATACAAGTATCATAACTGGCTCCAAGACAAATACAACTCTGGAGTCACTGCAGCTGCACCAATCCACACCTCTCGATCCTTGACTAGGGACCCAATGGGGTGCTTAGCACATTCCACCCGACCATGTGGGTCTGAAGACCCACCCCCCATGCTAAGGAGCTGACAAGAAAGAGTCTTCAACCAAGAACATCCAAACATGGAACCACAAGACTCAATAACATACAAAAGTATCATAAAACTCAAGGATTACAATGACATAATCAACAACATCCAAGAGTCAACATAATAACTTAAAGTCATAAATCCCATCACATAAATCAAGCAATGACCAATAAACAAGTAACCAAAAGATGATCATGAAACACTTCCAAATCAAACTGAATTAATAAACATAATACAATTCCAAATTGCAATTAAACAATACAATAACATCATATCACAGTACTATAAAAATACAAGATCATAAATCAAATATAAATGAGATCATACAAGACCACAAAGTATACTAAAGATGTATTAAAAAAATAATCAATTTAAATCAATTCAAACAACAATCTAAGCCAACTCCCATAACCTACTTCCAAAGGAACACAATAAAGTAAAACACATGGGCAACTAGGGGAGAGTGTCATCACATAGTCCTACATGGGCTATCCTATGCTCTTCCTCCCAACTGGAGGCGCCGGTCCCATCTATGGCTATCATGTGCTCTTTCTCCCAACTGGAGGCGCCGACCCATAGGGTGACTCATGCAGAGCCATAGGCCTCTCGTGAAGACGAGGTCATGACCTTGCCAACCACGGCCTTTTCAACCTTCCATTAGTCTGTGAAAGCACTAATGAAGATGAGGCATCCATTTTAAAATCTTGTAATGATATTACTGCCCAACCCTCCTAAGTTAATTATTAGGTTTTCACTTGTTTACTAACTCACTGCATTGGGTTATCACAGGCCTTCACATAGCGAGGACGCGGCCCCAGAGGCCACTTCTCCCTAAGAGACCCAACAACATAAAAACCAAAGGGTTTATTACCATCCTGAATTTGAACAAAGAATCCGCGGCTTATAAAATCATGCGAGGGGCATTACCCATCTAAGCTAACAAATTGCAAAATCGAGTCTCAGCAATTCCCGTTGCAAGCCTTTCAAAATCATGAAACCGAAACACTTACCACATCAAGGGCACGCATAAAGAGAGAGGCATCAACTATCAATCAACTCAAGCCTTTGGAAGCCAAAGAATGAAACCCCACAAGCGAGGGTAGGTGAAGCAAGCAGAGTTTTTCTCCACTAATTCAACACAATGATAAAATTTCCACTCCAAATGGCAGTAACTCAAAGTCATAAAAGGAAGATTCATCAAAGGCCATCCACAAATCAGCAATGGTGTCACCTCAAATGGGAAAGCAAAAGAAAAGTCAGCCTTTAATTCAACCGAATCCTTAATCCAAACCAAAAGCCACCAGCTAGGCGTTCCATGGGAGACCTCAATTTCTCCTCACAAGATACCCATATAGTTGGTATACGGGGCCTTTGACAAAGTCAGCAGGCATGACCGACAAGATTTCCCTCGCCCACAGGCTAATCAAATCAAATACTCAAGGACTCATCAACAAGGGTAGACAAAGCATAAAAAGTTTCCAATCAACTAACAACACAAATTTAAGAAACATAAATCCTTTCAAAACCCGGAAGTGGCTCAAGAGAAATTCACACCGAGACAACACCATCAAAATCATCCTACACTCACTAACACTTCCAAGGCACCAAATTAAAGAACACCTTAAATACTCAACCACTTACAATTCCAGAAAACACTCGCATAATAAACAACAACCAAAAATTCAAATAAGAATCAATATTTATTAACCAATCAATTAACGACCAGAGCTAAATAACTTTACAACTTTTCCATCTAAATTACACAATCAACTAAAACAATTCATGATAACCATCACAAGTATTCTAAAAGACTTATCCATAAAGAGAACTTACAAATCAACCATGAAATGAATACAAAAGGGAATCGGGTGCAAAGGAATAGAATCCCATTTTACCATGACCGGCTATCGATTCAAGATAACCCTAATCAATCATAATCAATGCCCATACATTTTAAATTTCCTTTTCATTTTCTCGGCGCGGTGAACTGCTTGTCGGTGGTGATTCTCTGTTATCATTTCATAACTACTTATACCCAAAACATTATTTCCGTTTTCGCTCGTAGTACCCTGGCAACATTCACTTCCAATATTTAAATTAATTTTGTGAAAACCATTTAAGACCAATTGTCTATGCTTTAAAGTAATAATAATAGCAATACTCACAGTCACTTACTACATGGTGGGGAGACTTATCATATGCGTCTTGGAATCAAGCCGCTACATATTTATATATTTGGTGCTTTTTTGAGGAGGAATGTAAAAAGAATAGATCTTTTCTAAGAATCCAACAAGTCTACAAGTCTTAACTTCATAAAAAGATAACTTATTCGATTCTATATTAAATTCTATTTCCACCCTATACACATTTAAAAATAAGAATTAAACAATCAATGCTGACATATATATATATATATATATATATATATATATATTCAAAAATTGCCCTTCTACTATATTATCCTATCAAATTTCACAATTTAACAAATTTATAGGAATTCCTTTCTATTTCCATATCTTCACTATAATAAAATTTTATTTTGATCATATTAGAAAAATAACCAAACTAATTACAAACATAATTAATTACTAAAATTACCAGTTAAATTAATGAAATCTAATTAAATAAATTAATACATATATATAAATATATATATATATATATAAATATATATATATATATATATATATAACATTATATATATACGCGCCTTAAAAATTATATGAAATTTTGTTTTAAGCCCACAATTAAAATATGATTTTAAATGGAGATTAATTTCCATACAATGCACGGGGATAACCACCCGGCCACAGGTATTCTACGGACTGCCACTGTAGTTCGACGGACTGCCATGGACAGTCTACAGACTGTCACAACAGTCCGAAGGACTGCCGTGGTAGCCCGTAGGCTGCCGCACCAACCATGGCCGGTTGGGTGGTGGGTACGGCCGAGGCCGAACCATCACCCAGTCTACCTTTTTAAAATAATTTCAAAATAAATTTATTTGGTGAAATTTTAACCTTATTTAATTAAATTTTTTTTTTAACTATCTTTATATTTATATATATATGTGCATACATATATGTATATATATATATCTGATATATATATATATACATATATATTGTATAAAAGAATATTTTGAATACAAAGAAACAAAATTCAATTACTGTTCAATACAAATATTTATACACAGAATAACTTTGTAAAATTTATCTACAATTGAGGATTTTCACAACCCTGAATTCTCAGAGATGACGTTATTCTTTTACTGGTTTATTATTATTTTTAACTTAAAACTACAGTAACCCTGTTCAATTCCAGAATCCCAACAAAATTCTACTTTAAATACATAACAATCCCAAACCCCAGTAAGATTTTCTTGATTGGAAAACAGTCCCAAATATTTCTAAGGATTCACGAATTTTCTACATGCATTAAATTTCAATCTAGGAGAAAATTTCATTCACAACAAGGAATTCTTATTTCATTTGATGCTATAAAGAAAATAATTTAAAAGAAGAAGGAGAACCTGGTGTCCTGCGCCTATAGATAACTGTAGAAGATTTATCCTTCTTGCCGATCCAATCCTTCCAGCAGCAGCTCCAAGATCCTCCCTCAAACTTCAATCTTAATCCCCAATGAATTCTCCAGAATAAGAAAAGAATGCAATACTATAACAAAAAAATGACTGCCAATTTTCTCCAAAATCTGTTGGAAAGAGAATGCAACCCCCTACCAACCAAAAATCCTCTAAATAAATCACACACAAAAAGGTCTCTTTCATTTCCTCTTCCTGTGAATACCAAAAGTCACATCTCAAGAAATAACTCAAAATAATTATTAATCCTCTAATTCCTTTTGTTGCCTTTTTCATGCTTTTACATTTCATTTTCTTTTATCATGCATTTGATTAAAAATTAAATAAATCTAAATCCACAAAATTTGAACTTTTATTTGAATATATATTCATTATCTCCATAATACTTTATTAATTAATTACTTCCACATTAAAATAATTAAAATCAAACATTTGCAAAATTCTAAATAAGTATCCATTAAATTTCTTATTATAATAATTATCTTTTCAAGATTATTTATTCATAATTATTATTAACTTCAATTTAACACAACAATTTAAATCAATTTATCTAATAATATCACTTTTACTTTTAAAGAATTAGTTTAATTTGATCATTTGTTCTAAATCATTTGATTTAACTTAATTGATTATTATTTTAATTTCTAATCATATTTTAAATAACTTTGCAAATCACTTATGATTTAATTAATTATTTAAACATGATTACTAACATATTATATTTTTCACACAATCAAATAACACAGTAATCAATGAAGCACACACAAAAACTCACACACAAGTCCAAAACAACTGACACGGAGGGGCATTACAAGAAGTGTTTACTAATGGTAGAATTTTAGAGGAAAATAAAGCTTCATTTATTCAATCACAAGCAATAACAACATACATCTAGATCCTACTATTATCTTAAATTATTTTTTCTTTTATGTATGCAACTTTTACAACTCATTTCAGTCACTTCATTAGTTAGAGTATTATAGAGACAATTAGAAAGACATGAAATTTTGGGGGAAAAAATTGATGCCCTTTAGTAACCATATATTACATAAAATTAACAATTCTTTTACTATTTATACATTGAAATTATACACATATAAAAGTTTACTCATGTAGTACACTTAGAATATTTTCGTCATAACAAATAAAAATCCAAAGTAAATTAATTAGATTGAAAATCAGTGATCTTCAAGTTGGTAAGAATTGAGAAAAGGCCCATTGGGTCCATCTCTAGTACCAATAGGGTAATCTTGAAGTTGGTGATAATTAAACAAAGGCCCATTAGAGCTATCTCTAGTACCAATGGGGTGATCTTCAAGTTGGTGAGAACTAAACAAAGGCCCATCAAAGCCATCTCTAGTACCAATGGGGTGATCTTCAAGTTGGTGAGAACTGAACAAAGGCCCATTAGAGTCATCTCTAGTATGAATGCGGTGATCTTCAAGCTGGTGAGAATTGAGCAAAGGCCCATTAGAGTCATCTCTAGTGCCAATAGGGTGATCTTGAAGTTGGTGATAAATGAATAAAGGCCCATTAGAGCCATCTCTAGTACCAATGGGGCGGTCTTCAATTTGGTGAGAATTGAACAAAGGCCCATTAGATCCATCTCTAGTACCAATGGGGTGATCTTCAAGTTGGTGAGAATTGAACAAAGTACCATGAGATCCATATCTAGTGCCAATAGAATGTAAAGATCAACCCAATAGTTGTGTGATCCAATAGGAGGAATGATTCCAATCTTGAACCAGATAATTGCTACCTCTTTTGAGATTAGGCCATTTTTTGCTAAAATATTAAGGTAAATGGCTCCAACTACACCCAACATGGTGTACCTCCCATTGATATTTAACCATAACCAATCCAACTTATTTCTATAAAGCCACCAAGGTCTTGAAGGTCTATCAAGCCTAATGGATTAAAATTAAACTCATAGTCATTAGGGAGAATGAAATGATCAAGAGATCATATATGAATCTTGAAAGAAAATCAACATGTACCTTCTAATTAAGGCCAATCTAAATCACCAAATTTATAGAAAATTTTCAACATCTAAATGATTAATATTGCAAATTGTATCATAATTTTCAATAAACCTTGAATTTTCACCCTTATGCTAATAATAAAATGGATAATAAGAATTTGTTACAAATGATCAAAGAAAAATGCAATAAAAAATCCTAGAAAATAAAGTACCATAACAAAATGTTTTCATTTACTAAAGTGCACAACTTGACTAGTTTTTTTTTAGAATCTTCTAAAATATTCACCAAAAGAAAATAAAATTTCATCCCCTATTCTATGAAATGATATTTTTTTCTTGAAGAATTTGAAAAAATATTTTGAATAACATATATAATTTGAAGAAAATTTTAAAAATATCAATTTTTTAGCAAAAATAATAACTTAGGAATAACTCGCTATGTTTTCCTTTGGTTTATGATAGAAAATTTCTCAATTTTTATGCACTTTTATTTTAATAGAATTTGAATGATTTAAACCAAACATGGATTTTTATATTGATTTTTATCAGAGGATACCAAACTAGCCATATTTGACCTCTCAATCATAATAATTAAAAAATTCAAACTATTCCAACAAAAAATTCCAATGATTGCAACATTAAGAAAGTGGTTCCAAAGAATATGCAAGACTAATCTTCTATCTTAGTTCAAATGTAATAGGTTTGGTCAAATAAGTATACATTATTCAATACTATACCTTCCTCAATATAAATTCAATGGCCTCCTCACTTATAGAAATATTATGCATCCCAACACTAATGTTATGACCTAAGAATAACCTACAACAATGTCTATGAAATCGTCAAAACTTAAAGTAAAGATGTAAAGAAATAGGAATTGGAATATCACATGTCATCCAAGTAGGAAAGACTCTTCTTTGATGTAAACCAATTAAATATTATAAAATTAAAAATGAAAATATTATCATATAAAATGTAGTACCCCTCCTTTTGCTAGTTGGATTTATTACTTTGCTATGCGTTCATTTACTACTTGTGACTACGATGGTACTGTTATTGTGTGACTTGGTTAGTTAGACATTTGATGATGCTGTTATTCCTTCAGTAGACATGATTATTTTATAGGACATTATGGTTGGTTATATTAGTTGACTTTCAGAATTAGGACATGATGCAGTAATTTAATTAGATATGTTTTGAGATGATTGTTAGTTAGAAATTTTGATTTATTGGTTATATTATAATTGTTAGATTAGGTGTGATGAAGGACAATATAGCATCACTCGTTCGCGAGTGCCCTGCTATGTTGCGATTCCTTCTCACAATGCAGTACTTGATTTAATGCTTTGATATATATATGTATATATGCACATGTACACAACTTCGTTTGTATGCAGGATTGCAGGTATAAGTCTCGATTCCACCTGCTTCGGCAGGACAGGGCGAGCACCAAATAACCCAATGGATAAATGTTGATATAGAGGTGACGATGAAGTCCTCCCGTCCCATGATGTCAGGTCGTCTCATTGTTTGGTATTGTTTACTTTGTGTAAATATCGTCATTTTTGGGCTGTGTTTTGTATTTTGTCGTCTTTTGATTAATGTTGGTACTTTATATGTTGTGGTGTATTTGATTTTAAATGATGGGAGTAATTAGCTGTTTTAATGTTAGATTAAATTATATTCGATATTTAATTGATTTAATTATTTTTGGAAGTCATATATTGCAATTAAATAATAGTTAAATATTAAATGTGCCTTAATTATTTTAATTAATTATCAGGTGGGGATAATTATTAGAATAATTTATTTAATTAAATAGAAAATGTGTTGTGCAAGAAAGTGGTAAAAATAGAAATTAAAACAAATAAAACAAATAAAAGAAAAAAAAGTTGTGCAAACAAATAGGAATTCAGATCTAATTAAAAAGATGGCTTTTAAAGAATGAGTTTCTTTTATTCTTGATTTTTAGAGTTTTTGAAGAAAAGAGGGATATTATCTTTTAACTAATCAAGAATTTTGAAAGTTTTACACACACAAGAGATTAGGGATTGAGAGAGGGCACAAGTTATTCTGTATTTTGAATCTAAAGAGAATATGGGATTTTGGATCTTTTGCTAAATTGAAGAGAGTTGGAGAAAGGATTTGGAAATCTATTACTAGTTATTTTGGAGTCTTCTGAAGAAAAGATCGGGTTCGAGATTTGAGCACGGTGACTCAGAAGAGATTCGAAGCAAGAAGGAGGAGGGCTCTTCGTAAAGGCCGTCAGGAACCAGCTTCTTCAGATTCTCAAAGAAGCGCAGGACTCCAGGTTCTCGTCTCTACCTTTGATTTTCTGAATCTGCAAAATAAATAAAATAAAATAAAATTTTGATTGAAATGAAATTGTGTTGCAAATAAACAAAAAGAATCTGTCTGTAATTTAGAATTAAATGATTTCTTTGAGTTTAGAAAGTAGACAAAAAAATAGGCCTTCTTGAAAAGAAAACCCGTGTGGAAATTAGAAATCATGTTGCAAACAAAATGAAAAGGAACTCTGTCAAATTCCGTATGAATACGTTTAATTTCTCTCTGTTATATTACTGTGGAAGAGATCAATCTGTGTATTTTAATATTTTTGAAATATTATATTTTAATGATCATTTATATGTATTGCTTTAAAACCTGTGATTATTTGTATTTTACACAGAACATTAAATTCTATGTGATTATGTAACTTTAATATTATATATATATATAGATATATATAGATTATATTTATTTAAATTTCTAATATATTTCTGTATTTACACAGAAAAGAAAAATGATTCTCTGTATATATATATACATACATTTTACATAGATCTTAAATTTAAAAGTCTGTGTGTTTAAAAATAGTTGAAATTTTGTTATTCTTGTTTTCGTCGGCGTCTGTACCTGCAAAAAAAGGACGAAATTTTAATTCATTGAAATAAACTTAAAAGAAAATAAAATTTATACATAAAATTTTATTAAAAAAAATAGAAATAAATAAAATAAATAAAAATAAAAGTAAAAAAATTAAACATAGTTAAGAGTATGGGGGAGGAGAGGGTCGACGCAGGGCCGTACCCCCTCCCCCACCCTGCGCCAGGCCACGGACTGGCAGTCCGTGGACTGCTGGAGCAGCAGTCCCACGGATGGGACTTTTAACTTTTAAAATTTTTTATTTTTTTATTTTTTTTAGTTATTATTTAAAATTTGGCCTTTGTTTTATATATGTATATTTTATTAACACATTTTAAATATTCGGTTGTATATAAATTCATTGATAAATTCTTATTTATATTTGTTAAATATGCATATTCATAATTTGAGTATAGTTTTATCTATTTTGGTTATTTATAAAAGATTGACAATTATTACAAAGAAAAAAAAAAGTTAATAGAATTATATTTTGTATAAATATATATATATATATATTTTTGGTTAAGTTGTTTAAATAATTGTGTTTTGTTAGTAGATATGTATTTATATTTTGTGTGTATATATATTTTTATAATTATATAAGATTGATTGTAATTTCTTTCCCGGTTGTAGAAATAGAGATTCAAATGGTTAATGGGATTATATTAAAATGAAATAAAATAAAAATTGTCATTATGACTATTATAAATGTACAAAATTTATTATTTTGAAAATTTATTATAAATGTAATAGTATGGATGTTATTGTTTAGGATTTAGTGGCAAATTGAAAGAAAAATAAATAAAAATTGATTTATTGGTTTATTGGGATTGATTTAATTTTTATGTTGCAATCTTACTAAGTTAGCTTTGAGTCCTTTTCTTTAGTGATTATTGGTTAGTATAGTCGATGTGGGAAATTTGTTGTTAAAATTGTGAAACCTTAGGGAATGTCGGTCTTTCTTGTGCATTTTGATTATGGCGTTCCTTTATTCTGGTTGCGGTGTGGGAACCTTGTGTATTTGAGATTTAGTGGTTGTTTATTGTGAACCCTAGTTCCGGAGGCGTGTCTTTTAATCTGTGAATGTTATTCCGTGTGGTTGTGCTCTTGGAATTGGAAATTTATTATTATTACTTTTGGAAGGGTTGTACGTGGGTATTGGCATTTTGATTATGAGCTATTGCGAGATGGATTTGCCTCGCTTGTTTATGTTTTTGGGTTATATGTGTTATTCGTGATAGTACAACCCTTGCCTAGTTTTAATTATGTTAGGGGTCATAGGGAGAGTGGCTCTTCGTGGGCGCCGGCGCCTCAGCTGGAGGAAGTGCTAGGGGAACCCACGTAAGAGTAGTTAAAACAAGGATAACCTAAAAATAGAATTTAGATGGGTAGTAAAACACAAAAGATAATTAAAACTGGATTCCTCATCTATGCATTAGGGCTACCGTAGACTAGTGATAGACTGAGTAGGCCGTGGTCGGCAAAGTCGTAGTCTCATCTTCATGAGAGATTATCGGCTCCGCATTAGCTACCCTATGGTGTCGGCGCCTCAGTAGGAGGAAGGGCCAGGTGATCCATAGATGGTGCAAGTCGTGTTAGAGGAAGTCAGGGATCCCATGAGAGCAGCGATGACACTTCACTAGACATCCTTGTTGTTCTTGGTTCTTGTTGCCTCTGGATATTGTTATTTTATGTTGTTCGGATTTTAGGGCTAGGGAATCCATAGGTGGGTGCCGGCGCCTCAGTTGGAGGAAGAGCCAGGGGATCCCATGAGAGTTATGTGATGACCCTCCCTACTTGACACCCGTCTGACTTGTTCTTGTTGCCTATTGGAATGGTGTATTGAATGGTTGATTCAGAGTTATTATGGAATCGTGTTCTTTATATTGGTTTTGATTTATTTGGAAATGTACTTTGGGTGTTGGTTCGGTTCTTCTGGATGCTTTTCTCTTTATGATGTTTCTTTGAATTCTTGTGATTGGTGATTCATGATTGTTAAGTGTTAGTACTTCATGTTATCATGATGAGTTCTTGGTTTTACTTGTTATGTGATTTGAGTACGTTGATGGTTGTGCATTGCATATTTGAGTTGTACTTGTTTCGTATCTTGTTGTGGTTGAGTCGGTTGACATTCATGGTCGGGTTCACTTCCTCGTCACCTCTGAGTACCCAAGTGAGTTACTTGTAATTCACATGGTTATGGAATGCGGTTCGCACCTGCTAAGGTTCCCCATCGCCTTGTCATCTCAGCCTTCCAGAGTGCAGATGTTCCAGTGATCAGTTGTACTTCATGTTCATCATTCTTGTATCAATCCCCATGTTGGGAAAGTCAATGTAATTCATGTATCAAAGAAAATTGTAATGTAATATTATTTCAATGATGTAATAGTTAGGTTTGATTAGGTTCTTGTTAAAAGATTTATCATGGATGTAATTGTGCGATGTTGTCATACTCGCATCATGGCTATCAGATGTATCATTGTTTATGGTTATCATGAATTAAATGGTTATGTTATTTTCGTTATCTTTATTTTGTTTTGTGGTTGCAATGTGACCTCGCGTGCCCCAGAGATCCAAGTGTATTAATGTTATGTGTTATGCTATGTGACTTTGGTTTAATGTTATTGCATGTTTACTTTTATTATTTAAAAAAAAATTATTCGTGTTATGTGTGTGTTCTCTGGGGCTGGTTTGCAATGACTATGCTATATAAAATATATGATGAGAAAGGAACAAGAAGAAAACCACTCAACAAGCATCTTTCATACCTAAAAATCATATCATAAAACCCTACTCCTAGTAACTCATGTAGTCATTAAACCTAGGAAAAAAAGATTAACAGAGATCCAAAGTGATACATAGATATTTTCTTTTTAGCATACAAAATATTTTTGTTATAAAAGACTTGTACATATGTTCCTACTTCGTATTTTAAATCATTGAAATGAAAAAAAATTGGTGGGGTT
>VDFB02197978.1:195752-218191 GCA_007258455.2 Sequoia sempervirens | reverse complement strand
AAGTCGCATTACAACTCAAATTATTAGCCAATTTTCAATTCCCAAATTTCAACTATTAGCCAATTGGTGAATATTAGCCACTAAAAAGTTACTGATGTAAAATCATCCCTTCGAGGAATGAGGTAAGCCCACCAAGAAGATATGCACCCACTTGAGCTAAGAATGTGATATTTCTTGTGAGTCAGTTTTACACATTGCTTGGTTTCAAAAAATATTAAACACACGTCAACATGATTCATGAAATTTCAAACCCTTTGGATTAAGTGTGGATACCTTTGAAAATTCCTAATATTGTTTCTTGTCCCTAAGGATTTTATCTTTAGAGGCTTCTAAATATTTGGACTTATATCTAAATCCACGCTTTCCAAAGTTAACATAAGGAACTATGGCCTTAACTTTTTGATTTTCACATAATGGACTTTATGGAATGAAGGTTACTTAGACATAGACATTTGTAGTATGAAATTAATTAAGACTTTGTTGATGTGGTAATAAAGAAATCTCACTAAATCAAAGATTAAAATCAAAATGAACACACCACACATTGATCTTATGGTTGAGACATATTGACTCCCCAAAACAAACCAAGTAAGACAAGGAAAGTATTGCAAAACATTGAGTACAAATTTTATTTTGTCAAATCATTGAGTTCTTTAGGTTTTATCACTTTAGAGGTAAATCATGTGTCTCACCATCGTGTTCTTCTAAAATAAAGGTCCCTTTTAGGTTAACACATTTTGGGTCAAACATATCATCCATCTTGATCACATTTGACATTCCACTTCACAAACAACTTTAGAAACTTTTGGACACATCAACACTTTAAGACTTAGGCAATTATCAAACCAATCCCCTAACTTAGCTTCTTTGTGTGTGAAATGGAGCCTTTTCCATACACTTAGTTGACTTAGTCATTGATGATGCATGAACTGACACTTTAATTAATCCTTTTTATGTTTTCAAAGACTTTATTATATATTAATTAACTATGTTGGTGGTAGACTATATGCTTGAATGTTTGCTTGATTTTTCCTTATATTTAACTAGTTGTAGTATAAATGAGAATTATATTTTGCATTAAATGTCTTGCTTTTTAATGATGATTAATGCTGAAATTTTCATGCAAGTTGAGATCTTTTTCTATCTTGATTGCATCCTATCTTTGAGGATTTTATTTGATTAATTAAGTGCTGAATTCATGAGGTTGACATGTTAAACTCCTTGTTTAACAAATGTGAAATCTGTCTTGCTCTTGACCACTCCAGCTAGCTCCTGATAAATATTTTTGAATTGACTTCTTCAGTCAGTTTGAGAACTTCTTGTTCAGCTATTATCATGTGGTAGATTTCTTAATGGCACTTTCGGTTCTATTTAAGTTCAGTTTTTGCCACTTTGCATCTTGGCAGGCTATACTAGTTTTTGTATTCAAATAAGTGGACATTCTTATAAATATCCATCCTTAGTTTTAGTTTGCGAGTTAATATTTCTCTTTAGCATTGTAATGTTGGTTATCTTCACTTTTGTACTACTCACCTATTTTGGCCAATTGGAATGCAAATAAGGAGTTGATTTGAATCTTAGTGTTTAGGTCCCACTAGAGGAAGAGCAAGGCCTGCTCAACTGAAGGAGGTGACCTTGTGTTATGTTCTTTGTTCTAGTTTATTTTTTCATTGTTCATCTCAATTAGAAATTAGGATTATTGATCTTTGTTTAATCATTGTTAGTGAGTGAAATTTCTTATATTCTTAGATTAAATTCATCATGTTCTTAAAATGATTCATTATGCTTTACTATAGATTTATGTTCACTCATTTGTTGTAGATTTAATTATTGTTTATAGAATTAGACTCATTGGTTATTTTAAAATGCATGTAGTTGTAATGAAAGAGATAATGATGACTTATGGAAAAATGAAATTGAAGCTTGTTTGGAATTTGTCCACGGAATTTAGTATTATTGCTTTCTAGGTTAATGTTTATTTTTTGCAAACGTAATTAGATCCTCTTTTACAAAGGTAAATAGATTTCCTTTCCAAGTAAATTTCAATTTTTGAATTTTAGATTAAAAGTAAATTCAGTTTTTAACTTAACTCTTCCATGAATAATTTGCAATTAAGTCAAGGAAATTTTGAACTGAGTTACTAGAATCTGAATAAACATTAGTTAAGAGATAAATTAGAATTATTTAGGAACCTATTGTTAAGATTGGCTCCTAAAAGCTCTTGATAGCTCATGACAGAGCTAAGCCATGACCAAAAGCCACTATTTATAGTGCAAAAACCCCAATTCATGGAAACACCCTTATCACATACAACTCTAAGACACACCTGGTTCAATAATTGATAAATTAAATGATGCAATAAGTGACATCAATGACCTTGCACATCAGTCATCACATTTTCAAACTAGTTTATCTTAAAGGTCACAAGTCTACCTTAAATATTTACAAGTTCATTAAACACCTTTTATCCATGACATCAAAACAATAAAACCTATAGTCAAAAGGGTTGTCCAAAAGTTTAGAAAGTTCATCCACCATATCATTCACCCTTTTCATCATCCACTCACATCATTGGTACAAAAAAAATTAATGGATCCCTTTTACCAAAATTTGAGTCAACTAGAGAGTTTCAACATTATAAATCTCAACATAGCTCTCCCATAGGTGGCCCATAATTTATGGTTACAACAAGGTCACAACACAAGAGAATCATGGAGAAAACCAAAAACACATGTACAACAAGTGATACTATCCCACAAAAATTTGATCCAAGGATCCATTCTACCCGCTCACAACAACCCCAAAATCCCCTAGATAAAAGGTATAAGGTGAAAGATGTCACAAATAACCCACTTGAGCTCACTAAGGAAGAACTCCTTGATTATAAACAAGATCATCAAAACGTGGCTTCGATTCCCCCAACTTTCATTCCACAACCCTTGACACAAGGCTTGAATCCATATATGATTCAACCAAATTCATCCCTTGCACCAAGTCAAACATAAACTTCTAGTCTTGCAACTAGAATTTCCACCGACCTTGGTTGCACTCTCCCTTTAGGAGGTGTTATTCCTATATCACACACGCCTTGCTCAAATCAGGGACCCTCCCTCTTTCCTTTTTTTTGTCTTTTCCAAGTCATTTTTTCCTCTACCTCATTTTGTGTGCCCCCATTTCTGAGCTTAGGTTGGTCACAAGTAGTAAAGTCACTGAAATCCATTTGACCAAAATCAACCACCCTAAATTTGTTAGGTCTTTTGATTTTGTAGAAATTCCCATGTGGGTTTCCCTTAGCCTTTTTCCCCCCGACATTCGTCAAACTTGGTGGACCCACATTTTTAGGTCTCCCTTGGTTGGCCTTCATTGCTAATTCGTCACTATGTAGTGGCTAGCCCAAGGCTTCTACCTACATGGTGGGCTCCACACTATCCTTTGCTACCTAGTTTTTGACCTATGACCATGGTAACTTGGGTTTCTACACCCTCACCTACCTTGTGATTTTTGCACCAAGAATTGAATGCATGTCACTAATAGCAGTTTGCCTATAAATAGTGGCTCTTGAACTGTCACTTTTATCCTTGGCTATTTTAAAATCTCAAAAGAGAATCTCCTACATGTAGATGAAGATCTGAGCCTTGATCATCTTCCTTGGTATCAGATCGAGGTAGGTAGTTGAATCCTGATCCTCGTAATTCAAAATGTTGAATAAAAGACTATTTGCATTGGTTTTTTTTTTGTAAGAGAAATATTTCAATTTTAGGCCCATAAATTCATCCATGTAGCCTCAACCTTAACCCCATTCATCTCCATTCTTTCCTAAAATTCTTTAAAATCCTTGTTAGAAAATCGATAAACTATTAGTTGGGTTTGAAAAACCCCACTTGCAAGGGTTCGTCTCTTGGTGGGAATTTTTTCAATGGCTTTGGGGATGTGGAGTTTCACCTTAGAAACCTCACACCTTGTTTGACAATAAAAAGGAAAAGATTAACTTTTGAAATGGTTGGATCATCATACCCCTACGGGCCCGCAATCGAGGACCACCCTTGTGTCATCATTGTTGCTTAGCAGATAAACCTTCACATCCTTCTAGTATGTAGGTTTTTCCTTAGTGCTCGCCATGAGTAAATTGAACCAAGAAAACTCTAAAAATTTCCTAAGCCCAAGCTCCTTACGGGTTGCTTCATGTGGCTCACCACCATCCTACCACTATTGTCTTATGGTGAAGTCACCTTACCACCCTATAGCGTAGACCCCACATCATCAGTCTCTATCCACAAAGTTTTCTAGAAAATCACTAAGTATAAATTCATTAAAGGCAGACTTATGTAGACCAACATCATTGTGAGTCCACCCACCAAATAACACTATCTTATTGTCAGGCTCTAATGTCTTCCCGCTTCGTTGACTCTACAAGTCGTGTTTCCCTTGATCCCAAAGTTGCTAACTTTAAACCATTGGAAAATCACCTTTGTGGGTCCTCCTTTGTGGAATTCCACTCTCTAGAGGTTGTTTTCCACTGATGTCATTCTCTAATGGAAAAACATCTACATCTGTTTGTATTGAGGACTCTTCCAGAACAATTTCTTTTTGAAATATTTGACGCAAACTCAAGTCTACAAGGTTACTACGGGCCTGCCTGTGCAGAATACCACTTGTGGGTCATCGTCCCTATTTTTCCATTCTTGAATGAAGAAGAGCCAGCTGCCACCCACCCTTTGAATCCCAACCTCTTAAGGTAAACTTCATAGATTAAAATTCAAGGCATAAGTTCATGATGTCCAAGGTATCTGCAGGTTCCACAATGTGAAACTACGTGTGTGGGTTGCCATCCATCCAATGCTACAATTACAACATCCAAAATCTATTGTATTCCCACTTCACAAAACCTGCACCCTCTACACTCGCATAAAATAAAGATGGCCAAAACCGATGGAGGGGTAAATGAAGAAGCACTTCTTTGAGATTTTTGTACGTGCTTAATATCATTGACCTCAATGCACCCTACCAAATTTGAAATGTAGAAATCTCACTATGGGTGGCCACCTGTGGGTCTTCATGGCCCTAGAGCCGTTTTCTCATTGCATTCATCCTAATGGCTTCCATCAAGGAGAAACCCACATTCCTAGGCCCGCATTCACCTAAATAATCCAAACAAACTCTGAATGCTAAACAATGATAAATTTTATAATCTTTTAAGAATGTATGAATGGATCTAATGCTTGATTTGTAGGATTTGATTGACACTCACCCTAATTTACATGTAAATGAACTTACTACATCATTTTCATGTAGGATTTATGGAACCTATTGCAAGTCCATAAGGGAGGCCCATCGAGAAAGCTGACAAAGGAAAGAAGCCCACTCACACACCAAGAGGAAAGGAAGATAAATTCCAAATGAAGTATTAGTTTCATGGAGTGGAGTGTACCTCCAAGCTCTCCTCTACCTAGGAATCAGTGTCAGATACAAACCTAGGGCACATGGATATTGATGAGTTCGGGAAAAGGGTGATGGTTAACCCTACCACAAAAAATGCATGGAATTTTTCCCTTAAGTTCGTCATGACCTGTCAAGAATTTTATCATTCCAATAGGAAAATTATTGATAAATATGAAAGGGTATTGGGAAACTTGTCTGTTGAATCTATTGGAAAGACAATCTACATCCCCACATTTGATAAAATGGAAGAAACATAGAAATAATTTACTGAAAGCATGTTGAACTAGGACCCCATTATGTGCAAAAGAATAATCAACTGGCATTGGTTGAAAGACAAGAGGGGAAGTTCTAAAAAAGTACCCTTGGAGCTATTCAAAAGTGATTTCTTCAAAGAATACCTTGATTTGGTTACTCTATTAAGTAGACTAATGGGCCTCCTAACCGCAATATTCTTTGAGGAGTGAATATTCTACTTCATTGAGAAGAGACCTAGTTCCACTAGGCCAAAATGATCAGTGATAATATGTATAATTAGCTTATGACCATAAGGAATACATCTAGCTTTTATATAACATCATATTTGGTATATCTACTACTGGAGAAGTTCCCATACAAAGGATTATTTTGTGCAGGCCCACTGGGGACAAAAATAGGAGAGCTCAAATTCTATGAATGCTACCCTCAGCTACAATATAGAAACTTCAAAGGAGATTATAGGATGGTGAATTATTCCTTTATCGTACACATAATCAAACTCCTAGGAGGATATTTTGAGAGAAGGGTATTACACAATGCGAAGGACTTCATAAAGTGATTTGGGTATTTCTTCATACTATTCCCCAAGTTCACATATATCAGAGCATAGGGGTTCTCAGGGAAACCGTTTTGATTGTTGTGCTACCCCAATGATGGAATCATCCTACTAAAATTTTCTCAATAGTTGAAGATTTTCCACACATTTTTGAGCGATAAACATCGAGCTAGGATTCCATATCCCCTAACTTATAGGTAAGGAATGTACTCCTGCTCCACTGCCCAATGTGTAGAGTATTTTGAGAAAGAGCTGGTGGAGTATAACTTGGACCTCCACATGGACCGAGGAAGGATTGACCCTTATGGAAAGTTAAGGAAATGAGTTAGAAAACAATATTCCCATTGACCTCATGTTGAGGACTTCTAGGCCAACTGTAGAGATGATAAAGAAATTTAATGAGAATGACAACCCAATTTATGAAGTTGTTATATATATTCTCTATGCCTAATTAGATAGTGGAGGAGGATGACAATATTATTAATGATAGATATAATGTTGTGGCCAACTTTCCCTTTCCTATGATATATTAGAATGAAGAGGTCACCGACCTTGATATATTGACCTAACCCATTGAAAATAGAATAAGATAGTGGGTAGATGCACAAATTTCCCAACTTAAAGAGCAAGGTGTTGAATTCTCTTATGGTGAGCTCGAGGATGAGCTTCAAAGTGAAAATGACAGTGGCATAGCTTTCATCTCATTAGAAGAAGATCAAAAGTTCCCACTAGCAGCAAGGATAAAGAAAAGAACG
The DNA here is from genome assembly GCA_007258455.2 of Sequoia sempervirens. Taxonomy (NCBI): domain Eukaryota; kingdom Viridiplantae; phylum Streptophyta; class Pinopsida; order Cupressales; family Cupressaceae; genus Sequoia; species Sequoia sempervirens. The sequence goes on along the minus strand of VDFB02197978.1, from coordinate 211,186 downwards.
GATGTAGCCAAACAAAATTTGAAATAAAATGTGTATTCCAAAAATCCCGCTAAAAGGAATTCCTTTAGAAGAGTGCAAAAAATAGGGACATTCATGCTTGAAATTCCTACCATAGAGGAGGATATTCAACATGAGGACGAAGAAGAAACTGAGCAACCAAACTCACCACCTACCACATTTGCTATCGTTATTATTGTCACCATTGTCACTCCTCCACCTCCTTCTTCTCAAGCTTTTCCCATTTTGTCTCTGCTCGTCATGGACATCTCAGTCCACCTCATCAACTACTTTGGTGATGATACTTGACTCCTCTTCTACGACATCCCCAATATCATCTTCTTCACTCCCTCCACTACCTACTTTCTTTTCTCCACCCCTCATAATATCAATAGTTACGATGTTACCTCTTACTTTTGCACATGCTTTCATGACATATATGCAAAATGTTCTTGATGAACTCTTTGTGGTAGTCCTTGACCATAAGGTCTAAGATTTAGTGGCCCAAATTACTACTACCCTACCTCTTCCCCCACCAACTATAGAGACACCAAGAATGGAATCCATGATGTAGATCTCAGAAGAGATGAAAAGACGTCACTCATAGCAACATGGAGAGTCTGCAAAGGATATGGTTGAAGAACCCGAAGATTCTGATAAGGAGGTATACTTTGAGCACTCAGGAAGAAAGAATATAAACCTAGATAAGGTGGCTTTCGATGAAGAGAGATCATAGAATTTAGAAGAGGAAGTTAAAGCTCTTAATGAGTGTTATGTTATAGAAACATCTGAATAGGAGTGGGATGCAAACATTCCCCAACAACACAAAGATACAAGTGAAAGGGTTGATCTTGAAGAACACCACTCTAAGGGAAAAGTAGATATTGACACTAACGTAGAAGAAAGGGGCTTGATGCAAGTAGAAGTACCTCCTAAAAAGGAGGAAGAATAAGAGAATGATAAAGAAGGAGAAGATGCACTGGAAAGGAGCCTTGAGCTTGAGCACCATGTAGAGATGCAACACGAACAAGAGAGAGCACCTCAAGAAGAAGGCATCACTAAAGAGAATGTATCCTCTACTAAGCCAGAAAAAATGAATTCTATACAAATAAAAGGCTTGGATGAAGAGGAAAAGAATGATCAAGAAGTCCCTAGAGATGAGGAGGATCAACCTCGGAAGGAACATAAAGAAGAAGGTGATCATAAATCACCCAAGGGACAAACTGAGGTTCTTGAATAGCTGGAGTGACAATTGAGAAAGAAGGATCATGTGGTCATATACCCTAAAGCTAGGCTCAATGCAATAATAACCAAGGCACAAAAAAACTTGAAAAGAGAAGCCCAAGATCCAATCTGGCATCACGATGGATGCTTCTAGATCTTGAATGTTGTAGGTTGCCACTCTGGTAGCTAGTGGAGGTACAAGAATTTTCCAAGGGAAAGAATACCAAATATCAACAGTTCACCTGGGCCCAACAACGTAAGAAAAAAAGATAGATGAATTTTGAGGGTTAGTAGCTACCATCATGTAACAAATGAATAAGGACCAATCCACAAAAGAAGAACTAAAAGCACAAATAGCGAATCTTATCACTTATATTCAACAATGGATGCACATGGAAGAAGAGGCTCCCACGACATCATCTACGCTCACTCTCCTCTCCCAGGAGGAGCTAAATAGAATGGAGAAGATGAAAAACTAGAACAATTTCAATGCGGATTGGTTCAACCAAGTGGTATATAATGATGACATGGGTATCCACCATGTTGCTCGATCTTTCAAAAAGTTCCAAGGCTTATAAAAATAGATAGAGGAAATGATAAAAGCATGCAATAGATTCTATGAGTTGTATAGGATCATGTATGCTAAGCTTGAGAGCATCCTCAACTTTCCTAGGAAATATGTGAAAGGGAGTTGGAACTCCTAAAGGATAATCATTTGTTAGTGGAAACATGGAAAATGAGCTTGGATTACAAAAAAGAGATTCTAGAAAAGCCCTTTCATGAGTTGAAGCTTGATCTTGAGTGAGTTGCAGAGCTTTGGGTTGACAGTGATGATTACTTGAAAATGATCTAACAGATTATGAGATGCCTTCTTTAGAGTTATACCAAGAGAAGATCAAGCCTTTCTTCAATAGGAATATTTAGCAAGGGGCTACAGATACACTATCACCAAGTTTCATGGATTTTTCTGCAAGGGATTTCACTTATTCTGAGTAGGTCATCAAAGAAACCCATAAAATGCACCAAGAACTGGGAGCAAGTCACTAAGAGACTCAAGAAAATATCCTTCCAGATCCTTCAATTTGATATCATGGAACAGGACAAGATCTAGGATATGATTGAGAATTCTGTGGAGTATGCTACTCTCAAGAAGAATGTGGGAAATCTAGTCATAAACAATGAATATTTGACAATATAGCTACAAAAGTTGGAAGTAGCTAAAAGAAAAAATTGCTATAGTGTCAAGAACACTATATGATAAAATAGGAAAAAGACAAAGAGGCTATTTTTTATATTGTCATATATTTGGGGGTAGGTGAAACCCTAATGCAAAATGAATATGAGCCACATAATGAAAATGAATCTTTCCCATTCATTTTTCCTTTGGAAAAATATAAATAGGGATCTCCTCTCATTTTCAAAAAGAGAGATGAGATGTTGTGTAAAGGCGTGCTGCAAAAAATTAATGAGAATAGCCTTTTTTAATGGACTCTTGTGTTTTCTTCTCATGTGTGTGTGATTCATTCTCCCAATCTTAGATTTTATCTTTGTTGTTCTAGTTTTAAGTTTCTTTTAGATGTTAGTATATGTTGTGCTTTAATGGTGAAGAATGCTATGGTGTTGATATCTTCCTAGCTCATACTTTTTGCTATACATTGATGATGAACAATAGTGTAAAGTTAGTCTAAGCTATGTTTATATTGCTGCAATTAAGTCCAACTTTTTTTCATGTTAATGGTGAAAGAATGGTTTGAAAATATGTAGACTTTAGAAGATTGCACTAGTTTCATGAGACTGTAGGCTTCCCTTGGTAAACTGGAACTTAATTGTAGGAAGGTTGTCCACTGTAGCATCCTCCATTGTTACTGTTCAACATTAGTTGTAGGTCTAGTATAATTATTATCCCTTTTCCATTTTAACCTTTGAAAAACTGAAGTAAAGACAAAGTTATAGCATCATCCCAAATTCAAATTTGTTGGAAAAGATGGAGTTTTAGTTTGCTGTCCTGAACTTGTAGTAGCTATTCCTCATTTACAAAATTTATAAAACTCCCTTTGCAAGACCCAATTCCCTCTAAAATTAGTGACCATAAATTCCCTTTGTGATTATTAGCAAATCACATCAACAAACTGAACAATTCCAAGCTTAGTTATGACCTGACACCCAAGAGACCTTGGGGTGATTTTCTAAAACTTAGGTGCATATTTTCACATTTCAAGAGAGGCATTGCAATTGTGCATTGTCTATGTTGAGAAGTGTAAAAACACCCATCAACAGGATGTGACACACTTTTTGGTACACAAGGTACCAACCTTCCACAAAATATAACTTGGACACCAACATTTGGTGCCCTATCACATTCTTCCACCACGATTCTAGAACACCCTCTACATTCGTACATACAACTTACATTTCATAATGCCTCATCAGTCTCAAAATTTTGAGTGCAACCATCATCATCATCACCACAAGTACCACAAATGTTCCTAACATTACACAAGGTAATGTGAACCAAGTGTCTAAAGTAGAGAAACAAGGGAAAGTTAACACCCTTACACAAGGTCAACCCTTAACACAATAAGGCACATTTTTATCTAACCATCCAATTGACTCATCACATCCATTGGTTCGAAAGAAACATCAAACCCATCTATCACAAATCCAAATCAAAGCATAACATTGATCACAAACCCCATCAACCAAGGTAATACCTTGGACCCACATTAAACACAACAAGGGAACACTTCTAATCAATTTATTCAAGGTAAAAATTATCTATTGATATCACAAAACCAAATGACACCATCATCTTTACCATTGGTCCCCCAAGCCATTTAAAATCAAAGGGGGCCCCAAACCTACATTCCTCCATCCCAATTGATAATTTTAAAAGGAATGATAGCACAAAACAACCCACAAACACTCACTACATAACAACCATCTCAAGTCAACCCACAACACACTCATACCATGATCACCCAAAATCCATCTCACATATCCCAATATCAAAACACTTCCACATTGCAAACACAACAAGCTCACGCTCTAGCTTTGCAAAAACAACAACAAGCTTATCAACAAGCATTGAAATCACAACAAGATCAATATCAAGCCTTCCAAAAACAACAAGCTCACGCTCTAGCTTTTCAACAAACACAAGACACCTACCAACAAGCATTGCAATAGAAACAAGCTCAAGCACAAGCCTTACAATAGTAGAAAGCTCAACACACAAGCGTTGCTCACACAACAACAACAATAGGACCAAAAAAAAGCATTTCTCACACACCAACAATAATAAGCCCAACAAAAAGTCTTTCTAGTACAACAATATGCCCAACAAAAAATGATTATGTAACAATAATAGGGTTTGTATTATAATCCCCCCAAAAATATATTGAATCCTACAACACAAGGAGCATATATACTGCCACCTCTATCACCCTCACCTTCATAGTATTAGAATTCATCCTACACACAATACAATGCCCCACCATATCAAAATCCCACTTACACCTCATCCACCATTCCATAGTATACAGCATATGCTCCTCTACCAAATCTGCAAGATAATGTGTCACCACAACTCAAGGTTCTCACGTAATAGATCCAGGACATTCAATTGGGAAAAACCACGAAACCACACATGAAACAAAACTTGTGTCACTACTGAATTTGACTCTATTTTCCGACGAATGTTCATCAGTCGTTTGACAAAAAAAAATTGAAAAATTGACGAATTGACAAAAATAAATTTGTCGCTATTTTATTGTCAAAATTTTGACGACGAATTAAACATCAAAATAATAGCACAGATTCGTTGGTCGTCGACATCATAAAATGACTCAGTATCCACTAAAAAATTACAACCAAAATGCAATTGAAATGGCTCTTCCGAAGCGTCAAAACAACACCAAAAGTTCATCGCCATTTCAATGAAATGGGCAAGGAGTTACGATGAAGTCTTCGTCGCAGCTAAGCAACTTCGTCGAACCTTTTCTATGATTCATCGGTGGCCTTCATCAAAATTGTGATGAAATGGGCAAGGAGTTATGATGAAGCCTTCGTCGCAGCTAAGCAACTTCGTTGGACCTTTTCTGTGATTCAGCAGTGGCCTTAGTCAAAATTATGACGAAGCCTTCATCGCAGCTACACAACTTTGTCTGACCTTTTCTATGATTCCTCAGTGGCCTTCATCGAAATTGTGATGAAATGGGAAAGGAGTTACGATGAAGCCTTCGTTATAGCTATAGCAACTTCACCAGACCTTTTCAGTGATTCATAAGTGGGTTTCGTCCAAATTGCAACGAAACAATGCAATTTTTTTTTAAATATTCTTTGAAATGTACCATCGTGGAGACTCTTGGCGATGACCATTGAAGCCAACCCATCGGTGAGAGATCAATCATTGGCATAGGATAGAAAACTCACTCTGATAGTCCATGTCTTGTCGATGACTTCCGTCGGCAAGATAGATCCAATGTCACACCAATTTGACCTCTTCAGGAGTTTTGAACCTTGTTGGTTATCAGCAAGACATTTTGAGGGTCTCACCGATTAAACAAGTGTCTAAGAGAAAGTAAAAAAATGGAACCTATTAATTTTCTTATTTTGGGGATCTTTAAATCATAGAATAGATACCATCTTCTTGTGTATAATGTACTTATATTCAAATTTGAATTCAAGACCAATTGTCATTGCACATTCCATTTTACTTGCATAGAGTATTCTATAAGCAATATATCGATAATGCCAAATTATTTATGGTGTTGTAAAACTCTACCTATCATCACAGTTCTGTTGTTCCCCCTAAGAGAATCCTGCAAAGACAAGTTTACAATACCAATTCAAATAATATGAAAAAGACTTACTTCCATACAAATTAAATGATTATTCTCACAATGGAAATTGTCTAATTACAACAATTCCATGAAAATTTATCCATGCTTCATAAGAGATGACTGATCATACATATAGACTGCAAGATGCATAGAAAAATCATTACACTTGAGAACAACCAAGGGCTAACAAGGGAAGGAATTAAGAAATGTCTAGATTGAAGAGAAAATGTGTAGGGAAAGTGCTGAGCAGTGTCAAGGGAACAAAGCTTGTAGAACATATTATTGACCTAATCAAGCTCTTGAACAACTTAAACAAAATTAAAATAATAACACATACATGAGATATGTAATGAAATTCCAATATCTGCTATCTTTTTCATTAATGCAAAGGTAGGTAAAGGAGAAATAATTATAATTGTAACACTATTCATAGTCCAGTAAATTATGTTTGTAATTTGTGTTAAATGGACCTCACTTTTATCATTATACTGCCCATCTAATACCATATTTTAATCTAGGGTTCAACTATCTCAGATCTAAAGAAGCACCTTCAATTAACCATTTAAAGAACTATAAAATAAGGTAAGACTTTTACTTGAGAAAGATTGGGTACACTTGTAGGATTAAAGTTCTCACAATCATTAGGATTTATTGGCACACAGACACAACCTACAACATATGAAGTAATGGATGACTACAAGTTAGTGAAATGGTCCTTAATATGTGAGTGGTTTGTAAATTGATTGGTAGAAAATAAGGTTACAAACAGATCTACATGAAAAATTATGAGGACAATCTACTTAATCATCAAAATAGATGAAAAGTGCAAAGGAAAGAGATGAGCTACATCTCTAGAGCCTAAAAACAACACATGCAAGAAACATAAAAAAAAAAGAACAAACCAGTTTTTGGATGAATACAAAATGATACCTTCAGCAAGTGATTCATATGCTTTAACACCTGACACAGGACATTAAGAAGATTTTAGTCTTCCTCTGTGAAATTAACTACTTACAGAATAAACTCAGAAACCAATGTTATATACCTCCATGTCTAGCCGAGGGTAGGTATAAGAGAAAAAAAAAATCCTCAATGCAATGTTGGAAAATATCAATGTGTGTGTAGGTTTGTATTACTCAAAATATCATTTCACTGCCTAAGGAAAAATACCAAAATGATGTTTTAAATTTCAATCTTCACATAGGCTCCCTTATTGCTACACAAAAAATGAGACAGAAAATTGAATCTTTATATGACAAAGAAAATTCTTAAAAGGAGGGGAAAATTCTTAAAAGGAGAGAGAAAAGGGTAGGGGCAAGAGAATGCTTGAATGTATAGCAAAGTATAACATTTTGATCATTATAACAATGAAACGAATCTTAAGTTTGAAGCATTAATATCATTTACAACATTTATGATCAAGAATGAATGTAAGTAGAGAAACTTTTGCATACCTGCAGATGGTACAAAATTTCATGGTTAAGTGGAAGCCTCCCATCAACAATAAGATCCAAATATCTGTGTATCTATCTCAATCAAGCCTCTAAACCCTTCAGAGCTATCAATTTTTCCACTAACCTATTATGCACAAAAGTTAAATTTTAGAGTTATGTCACCACTAAAAACAAAAGAAACATAGCTTTGAAACCAAATCCACACACAACACAATACAGTATTCATACAAAGCCATACAAACAAACTAAACTCAGAAGATTGAAATGGAAACAAATTCAAATTATGATGCAGAGCATGGATTCAAGGTATAAAGAATCATTTTTCTTCCACCATAGTGAAAATTTAGCACTTTCTTTTATCTATGCATATTGGTTTGATGCTTCAAACGATGCATTTCTTATATTGAAAAGTGTATTACCTTATTGAGATTCTCTTTGTTTCGAGAATAGTTTAATATTCTCTACTTAACAAGGCCAACCACGTGACGGTGGAAGCTCATTTGGCCCCTCCCCCCCTCACATCACTCTCAATTCCCCATACCCAATCATATAACATTAATCATTCATTCATCCATTAATAACATATAACATCCATTCATTCATCCATTAATAACATATAACATTCATTCATTCATCCATTAATAACATATAACATCCATTCATCCATTAAAAACATATAACATTCATTCATTAACATATAAAATTCATTAATTAACATATACACATTCATTCATTAACATATAATATTCATTCTTTCAGTTTTTACATATTATCAAAAATATAGTTGTCATGATATGATTACAATCAATTTTTTTTTGGTTTTTTTTTTAAAGCTAAAAAAATCTGAAGTAGAGTATCATTTTCTAAATCATCTGTCCCCCCTTTAGTTGTTATGCACTTTTCTCATGATCTTAATGTACACCTAGTCATCTGCTCATGAAGTGGACACCGCTGCAAGGGGGGTTTGCTCCAATAACAAAGAAATGTTAAACTGATATGTTTTATAATTATTGTTACAAGTATTTCATTAATTAAAAGAATATTAGAGTGGTTCTCTTTACCTGATGGGTCCACATCATGTTCCTAAAATTCTATTATAGACTCATGCTCAACATGTTGAACACCCTCTAAATCCTAATCTGCAGTTGAAACACGAAAGGTTACATTAAATAATACACCAATTGAAATTAAATATGTCGAAGAGAACATGAGAGTGGTCCTCTTTACCTGATGGGGCCACATCATGTTCCTAATATTCTCTAGCCTGATCAGGCTCAACACGTTGATCATGCTCTAGATGCTCTAAAGTTGAAACACAAAAGGTTACATTAATTAATACACCATTTGCAATTAAATATGTTTAAAAGAACTTTAGAGTGGTCCTCTTTACCTGATGGGGCCACATTATGTTCTTGATCTTCTCTAGCCTGGTCATGCTCAACATGTTGATCACGCTCTACATGCTCTAAAGTACCGAGATGCACACCATGACCTTCATCTGTAGGTTGTGCTCCACCCTCACCAAGCTGCATTCCAATGTCATGTGCAGTATTATCATTGCTTGAATGTTTAAAAAAAATAGGCATGTAATTACTTTATGGTGGAAATTAATATTGAATAGATTGCACAAGTATTCAATTTTAAATAAACTTTATTGAGTTTATTTACCTATGTGTCAGATGCAGTGGAAGATTGTGTTTGCCCAGTCAAGACTCTTAGGTGTTCAACCACGACTCCATAGCCTTGTTGGAAGGCAATCTTTAGGTCATCTTTTTTGGTTACTTTGTTAAATTCAGAGCCCTACATTTTTGCATAAGATCATGAATTTTTCTTCTATGGTGTGATAAAACCAAAATTGTTTTCAATTTATTATTTGGATACAATATTTTATTTATTAATAATTACAATTCGTGCAACTAAATTCATATAACCACCAGAGCCAAGTTTGTGTTGCCTGTGTTTTTCTAGTCTTTCCTTTGTTTCCTTCAATGTGTTGGGTAGCCTATGAAAAGTTTGAAATATGTTAGATTATGTAAAAAAAAGAGTGATCAGTATATAATTACATTGTTGATAGTATCACATGCCTTCCTTGGCCCGATAGTGTCTTTCTTTTTTTCTTTTCAACCCTTTCCATCTAACACCAGGTCCTCCCACTCCCTCTCTAGAATCATAGGAGGACGCTTGTACTTTTTGTTCTTCTCTAAATGTGACCTATATTGGTCCCTCACATACTTTAGATAGGTACTAGCTTTCTTAAGGACCTTGGTTCAGTTGAATGTTTTATCACCAAAGAGCACAACTAAATGGTTAATGAGCTCATCTTTTAACTCTTAATTTTGAGCATTCCACCATATATGTATGGTGGTCATAAAGAGCTCCAATGTAATATCACTTAGATGTTTATAAAAAACATCATTTCTTGCAAAATGATCATGAGATCAATAGTCTAAAAAGAGCGATCAATAAGTAAATTTCAATTGGATTATATATAATAATAATTAAAATATTTTAAAGTACTTGGGACCTTCTCTATCTTTATGGGAATGAAATCCTCGATCACCACAAATGTGACCGGAAATGTTCCCGTACTAGTAATATGGGAAGATCTAGGAAATGCCGCTAAAATATCACCAATACTAGTGGCATCTGCATTCCCATGTACATGTCCTAATGCATGTTCTGGCATGTGTACACTGCCAAAAGGTGCACTAAAGGATGCCTGCATGGTATTTATTGCTGACATTTTAGACGACAATATAGGCATGGATGATGGGGTCAGATGATGTGATGTATGCATATGAAGATCAGGATGGACACTTGTACCAACCCCTACTCCTCGAGTAGCACTTGCAGTACCCTGATCATGGCCAGGAGCATCATGAGGATGCAAAAAATCCTATAAAAAAATAAATATTTTAGTTCATGACATAAAAGAGTACAAAATATAAAACCACGAATGAACTTATGTTATAATTAAAGACCTCATGATAGCTTACTTGCAAGTTTTGTGATCTCTCAGTCAATATTTTAACCCTCTCTCTTATCTCATCTGTTTGAGGCACTATGAATAACAGCTTAAGGATTTCTTCATTGCATTTTTTTGGGTCTTCCTTATCATATCGAGAGGGTTTGTTGAATAAGTGATGTCATCATCACATAATATTGAATACACCTCCCTATGGATGCTCTCATCTACTATTGGTACCTTTCCCCGATCAGTTGACTGCAACAAGAATATTAAAAACATTATCAAAATTAACCCAATAAACTTATCTAATTTGTACAATTACAATGAGGTAAACCTGTTGGGTAGAAGTGCCTGAAGATAAATTGTGATTTGTGCTCTAGATCGAAGCCTTCCATGTATGATCAATGTCCCACTGTGACAAAAATTAAATATAAAAAAACATTACAGAAATGAAACCAATAGACTTACGAAAAAAATATAAGAATAAAATGGTATATTGGAGTCATTAATTGGAGGTTGGGTAAAATGGTACATAGTACATACCACTACCATAGTAACTGTGTTTGTAACTAAGCGATTCAAATTGCAATCGATTAGCAACTCTTCCCCTACAGTTATTGATTTTATCGCACATACAAATACATGGTTTCCCTCGTGTGCCTCAAATATGCAATTGGGTTGCTTATTTGTTGACCCGGGTCATGTACTATGTATAAACCCTACAATATTCCCTAATGCTTTTTCCCTTCTGTCAATGTACATAGCCACTCCTTTATTTTGATCCTTATCTTTTAGCTGTATATAATTTGCTGATAGTGCATACCTACACATACTTCGTGTATATCGAACCAATTACATCGAATCTTTGTAATTGTAATAGGGTCCAACAAACTCCATCAATTCAGTAACTTTTTTGTAACAAACCTTTATGCCTTCCATGCAAAATAGGCCCAAAAAATGTAATGACGATGGTGCTATGTGATATATCATCTCGTTGACACAAAAATCAGTGTTTATTGGAGGAAGTTCCTTGGGTACCCATTGTTTCTATAGATTTTTGTACCTCAAGGGCACCTCGATGTCACCTATGCTCTCATCATCATAAGAACATGACCCCCTTCAGCAAGAAAAAATTCTATATGTTTACAGAATTTTATTCTAATCTTTTGAACTTTAGTTGATCTCCCTCTTTTAGACATACACCCTCGCTCGAGGAAGATAGATCTAAAAAATACCTATTTGGTGTTACCTGCACTCATAAGGATGTTGGATGAATTTCTTTCATGGTGATGTGATCCTAAGGTGACATTATGATTAATTATCATTTCATCTCTAGGATTTCATAGGTTATAAGGTAATCAAGTCTTGATAGATTGCAAGTTATTGTTACTACCGTCCAAATGTGTCCATCACAAATCAAATCTACTTAATGTTTTAACTCCCAAACTTTGTAACAAGTGTTAGATGTGACTATGGTCCACCAGTTACACAACCAAGGCCTCAAATGTATTCTCTAATTGTAATCAAAGGAATTTTTTTCTTCATTCAAGTAAATAAACTTGAAGGGAAACACCACCAAGTGGTTTATTGGACACCTACATGACTAAAAATAGCAGCAAATTTACATTTAATTTCCATATGTCTAACTGGTTAACAGGAAGGGAGTGTGTACTAGGTCTGGTTAAGTCATCATAAGTTTATGCTTTGGCAATAATTTTTTTTTAATTCATCTTAAATATTCCTATGTCTAATTGCTAGGAGAATTTTGGTATGTTTTAAGGTAGGATGATTGATGAAAGAGCCCAAAGAGCCTTTCTCCATGGTATCCAGGTACACATAGCAGCGGTCTTCTCTTATACGATTGGACATGATTTAAAGAGATTAGTTAGGAATTATTCATTTAACCTAAGGTTTTCTCATAATGCCATCATTAGAAAAGTATGATCAAATTCTTCTATTATGAAGAATTGGTCTATGTGCCTCTAGTAATCACTATGAATGTTTGTCAGGATAAAATGACTAATTGCATTAGATAGGAGAGAATCAACTTTGAGTTCTTCAAAGATTATATTCCTCTATTCATAATTTTTAAGGGTTGTGTGTGGAGGAGTTTATCACTACCAAGAATTTACAATTACACTTACATTTACAAATACACATACATATGCATTTACTGTTTTCATTTATTTCTCATGTAGTTTAATAGTTTGATCAATTTCATATTATATGTGTTGAAGACTTTAGAATTTCAATTACATTAATTTATGGATATGTTGTATCTATAACACTACAAAACCATATGCTCTTTGCATTTACACTTGCATTTAGAAATACAAATTTATATACATAGATATAGATTCTTTAATGATATGTTGCATTTATTGTTCTAGGAGAGCATCTCAGTAATTACATTTACATTTTCATTTAAAAATACATATACATACATACATACATACATACATATATACATATATATATATATATATATATATGTGTGTGTGTGTGTATCATTTATATTCAGTGTTCAAAAACAACCCATTAGGTCTGAACATGGATAAAAATTCATAAAATCAGATCTCCCATACATATTTTTTTGAAACCTAGGCTTGAACCTCTCATTTCACATGCTTTTTTTCACAAAACTATTGAGAAAAACAGCTATACCTTTTTATTTCTCATCCTATTCCCTATTCATGAATCCTATAATTTCAACAATATCCATGGGGCCTCTTACACAAGTTACAGTAATCACAAAAAGTGTAAGAGCCCCTTTATATCATGTTTTGACTACAAAACCCTCAAAAATAGGGTAACTTAGATTATCATTTGTTGGTGAGCTGTATAGAAAAAATCATTATCACTAGCTCATTTTTGGATTCTTTTGAAAGAGAAGCAAATTAGGTGGTAGTTAAGTACAAACCTTATAGTGTCAAGGTGAATAAGGTGATCAATTTTGATTGGCCAAATGATGAAGAGTACTAGAAATGGGTAAATTTATATTTAACTAAGGAAGAGTGAAAAGGAGTAGGCTGCTAACAGTTGAAAAATTAGTTGTTGTTGTTACAACAGATTCAATTTTTTTTTTAGTGACAGTTTAGGCACAAAATTCTTGAAGTTTTTTGTTGCTGCATCAACCATTTTCAGTGGGCACGATGAACAAGAAGATTCTTTGGGGAGATTGTTGTTGTAACAAAATTTTGGAATATCACAAGGCAGTCCAATTGGCTGGTGACATGTGTACTTTTTGGCTGGATGCTTGTTTTCTCCTTCTTTTTCTATAAGAAGGATTTCAAGGCCAAAAGTATGGGTTAGCAAGTTAGATATTTTTTGTTGAGTCTAGATGAAGTTGCAAAGCAAATTGTAAAGTCTGATGGTTTTAGGGAAAATGCAATTTAGGTTTTGAGTAATTCTATAGTAGGTTTTGAATTCATGGGGATTTGATGTTTTATGACAGTACTAGAATTTGAATTGATATGATTAATTCAAACTCATGTGTCTCCATTGTACAAGCATATCTGAATTTTCAATAAAATGATCAAGGGTTGTTTCGTTCATCTCACTGTTGTGGTGTGTATGATTCTTGTTTTAGCTTTAATTCAAGGAATTAATTAAAATGCTTGAATGGGATTGTAGGTGGATATGTTATGTATAAGGATTTGATAAGTAGTATTGGGTTAGAATACATATTGATGAGATTGTAAAGCAATTTTATCAAGGATTTTATATGTTATATGTTAAATCTATCATAAACCCTTAGATGCTTATAAATTTGACTCCTCCAATGGATATATGGCACTGATCTAAATTGTACTTATTTGTATGGTTTAGTATTTGTTTTCCTTTACCTAGAGCTTGCTACAAATTGAAAATCAATCTTATACTGTGAAATGTTGTTGTAGTTATCTCATGCTCCAAATAGTTGATATTATTGATAAATATCCAATTCTATTTGGTATTATCCTATTATGTTGAGCTATTAAATGAGATTATTTGTTGTTGTTAATGTTGCTTATGATGATGGTGTAGAGGTTGTAAACACTTTAAGGGATCACCCTCCCAGGTCTTGCAGAGCCCAAAGTGTAGGAGGTCTTTGAAATCCTCGTCAGTTGGTCCAATTCCTTCGAGCTACCCTTTATTGGAATTGGAAATTCCATAGGTAGATTAGAGGATCAACCCACTTACCATAAAAACAACCAACACCTTGCTTATGTTTGTGGTGGAGGTATTAAAGAAGAATTGTATGCCTCTATTTCCATTCATTAGATCTACCTTAGCCTAGCATATACTTGGGCTAAGTCTACAATTGCTTCAGACTCATGCGATGAAGGCTATGTGTGATGAAATCCCAGACCTCAACCAAGATGTGGGTAGATTATGAGAGTTTTTCCAAGACCTGAAGTTGGTCGATAAAAATGTGAAAGGCTAAGCTATTTTATTTTTTTGTCTTATCTTATACCATTTTACAAGAATGGGGTGCCAATGTACAAGAAGATCTTTGGAAACTAGGCCTGAAAATTGAAGGTTAAAGAGAATGGGGGTGCCAAACTTATAGTACTCATTGCCCCTTGGTCCTTGATTTTACCTAAGTGCCCTCAACCTCATCCTCGGCGCTGGTATTGACCTTGTTTTCACTCCTCCAAACTCTTCCTCGATGCTAATATTGACCTTGTTTTCACTCCTCCAAACTCTTCGTCAGTGCTGGTATTGACCTTTTTTTAACTCCAAACTCTTCCTCAGCACTTGTATTGACCTTGTTTTCACTCCTCCAAACTCTTCCTTGGCACTGATATTCACCTTATTTTCACTCCTCCAAACCCTTCATCGGCGCTGGTATTGACCTTGTTTTAACTCCAAACTCTTCCTCGGCATTGGCATTGACCTTGTTTTCACTACTCCAAACTCTTCCTTGGTGCTAGCATTGACCTTGTTTTCACTACTCCAAACTCTTCC
>VDFB02197978.1:182421-195652 GCA_007258455.2 Sequoia sempervirens | reverse complement strand
GGTAGAGGGTTAAGGGTAGAAGGGAGGGAGATAAGAGTGAGTGAGAGAGAGAGAGCTGAGAGAGGGAGAGGGGGTAGGAGGGTGAGACTTGAGAGAGAGAGGGAAAGAGGGAGGGAGTGGGAGGGAGATAAGGGGTAGAGGGGTAAATGTAGAGGGTAGAGGTTTAAGGGTGTAGGGTAGATGGAGATAGATAGAGGGAGTGAGAGAGAGAGAGACCTGAGAGAGGGAGAGGGGGTAGGAGGGAGAGACTTGAGAGTGAGAGAGGCTAGAGGGTTTAAGGGTTAAGGGTTAATGGTTTAGGGTTTAGGGTTATGGGTAGTGATGGAACTTCAAAGTTTTGTTCTCTATGTTCTATTTTATCCTTCCTTGTGTCTCTGGTCATCTATGGCATTTGGAAAAATCCTAAGGATGGGGCTTTACCTTCATCTTCATGTAAAACCCTAGTGTTCATCTTACACCTTGGATGAGATCTATTTGGCTGTTACTTTTTGGGAAGGTTTTAAAATGACTTAAGCCCCATCGCTTCGTCTAGGCTGGGCCCCCTTTTGTTTTATCATTTTATCTCCTTCACTTGATTTTTTTTTTCCTAAGTCTTTTGTTGGTTCCGTGTTCCCTCATTAAAACAACTTATGTCATTGTTTGTCGTCAACCTAGTGATGTCCCCTTATTCCTTTAGGGGAGAGGGACCAATAGTCGTGTAGGCTAACTTTCTTAGCATGTAGCAATTGACTGGAATATTGTAGAACCTTCATTTATTTTTGAAATGTAGACTAGTCTCTTATTTATCTATAACTGAGGTTTGGAGGTGCGACTCATCATGCAACTCGCCACATCGGCAAATCTTTTGAGAAGTGTCTAAAATTTTACTTTTTAAAGGTTCAACCAAAACTTAATCATGGAACCCCCAATAGTTGAACCAAACAAATATCATTTGTTGCTTGTAGAATATGAGATTTTTATTTAAATTAAAATTAATATACAACCTAAGTGGACTAAATACTTATTGATAACCATAAATCTTTGATATCTCTACCTTTTATATTCAACACATATGGACTAATAGTTGAACACAAAAAATCTATTTGTTATAAAAACAACACATAATTATTTAAAATACAACTTATATTGAACAAAAATGGACCAATAGTTGAACACTAAAACTTTTTGAAAATCCTTCACATTTAATGGGAAAATACATTTTATTTATTGTGCTCACCTTTCATATTTGTGATAGGACAAACTATTAATATAAAATTATCCAATGCTTGTACATTGGTATCCCAATTGTTGTACACATAAGAACAATATCTTTTCACTATGATAACAATACTTGTTTAAATGAGTGTCTTATTTTATTAAATGAGCATTTTATTTTTTAAATGATATACTTATAGTGGAGAGTTGTGATATTTTATTTGAAACAAAAAATACTTATTTCACTTCATGAATACAACTTATATTGATAAAAAAATTACCAATAGTTGAACACTAAAACTTTTTGGAAATCCTTCACATTTAAGGGGAAAATACATGTTATTTATTGTGCTCACCTTTTATATTTGTGATAGGACAAACTATTAATATAAAATTATCCAAATTATCCAATGCTTGTACATTGCTACCTCAATTGTTGTACACATAAGAACAATATTTTTTGACTATGATAACAATACTTGTTTAAATGAGTGTCTTATTTTATTAAATGAGCATTTTATTTTTTAAATGATATACTTATAGTGGAGAGTTGTGATATTTTATTTGAAACAAAAAAATACTTATTTCACTTCTTCATCAATGTATTTATGTTTTTTTCATATAACATTTAGAGGTTCTCATGTGTTCAAGTATGGGTCCATTTTTTATCAACATTTGGTTTTTTCTTTATTTACATTTGGACTGTTTATGTACAATAGATAGTATAAATATGTGGTAAGACTGGGTATTATCACCACGATTGAGTGCATGACTATTGGACCCCGCACGACTACTGGGCCCTCTCCCGTAATAAATGTTTTTATTTTGCAGAGGGACAAGTTTGCAAGGCTGTAGATCAATCATCGCGTGATCTTAATCATTCCTCGCCATCTCGCGATGACCCCACCACACTGTCTTTGTTCATCGCGATATTATGGGCGAGCACCACGTGTCTCATTCTATGAAGCTGAAGGAATGATAAATAATTTGATGTGTCTTTAATACATTATGCCATGGGTTACTAAAGCAGTTATAAGATGCACGTGTTTTAAATCAACGGAGATGTTATAATCTCGGTAGAAAGGTGCTTGATGGTTAATAACAAGGCTGGTGACTGTGTTGAACAAACAAGATTGTTGATGGTTGATAACCATAGTTTCCCACCATCATGTGATCAAAAGTTGTGAGCTCTTTATTGATTGCGATATCATGGGCGAGCACCACGTGGATCTCCTTGGCAACAAGTAGTATGGTGGGGCAATGGCTACCCAGCCTACAAAAAGGAACGGGAATTCGCATGGCTTATGCCTGCCGCACTTTTGTTAATGGTTGTCAATGTCAGTTAATGTACATTTCATTAATTAGTGGCTTCGTACTTCCTTAGTATGTTCAATATAATTTTTTTTCTTTAAAAAATTATTCTCTACTTTTTAAAACTTTTAAAAACTGTTGCATATTTAAATTCTTAAAAATATAGAATAAATTTTTGTTCTTTAAAAAATAATTTTGCTTTACCTTGAATTATTGTAAATATAATTAATAAAATAATTTTGAAGTAACTATTTCATATTTTGTTATATACATTTAATAAATAAAATAAAATATAAATATAAATTTTTAAAATATGGTTGATAAAATAATTCTTATACACTAAAAAAATTGATATATACATATAATTAACCAAATATAATAATATATCAAGTTTTAAAATATATGTAATAAAATAATTTTTAAAAGATAAAAAAATGTTTCATACTTAATATATAAAATAAAATAAATATATCAATTTTTAAAATACAATTCATAAAATAATTGTGAAATAAAATGAAATAATTATTAATGAATAAAAAATTGATATATATATAATAATTTTAAAATAATATTTGTTCATTTTTTAACTATTTTATTAATTATATTGTAACAAATTGATATATTTATTTTATTTTATTTATTAAATACTTACTAGCATTTATATTATTTATTAATAGTATATATAAAATATGCTGAGAGATATCCTTTTGATGTGTCTATTGTACTATTATAACATAGATAGGTGCCTCAACAAAGATATCTCTTGGCATATTTGATCTGTATCAGATCTAGACTAATTGCGTATTTGAATGCTTAATTACAACGACTTAAAGGAATTACAAATTCATGCATACATTATCAAACTCATGCATTAAAAAATGAAACTTAAGGTGAAAATAAGAACATGAGAGAGTAGAGAAGAAGTGCAAACAATTTGATAACGGAGTTCGCCACAATCGTGACTATGTCTCTGGGTTCGCTCCAATAGAGTGAGACCGATCCGATTAACTCCAAGAAATCAATTACAAAAGCACCACAACCATTCTTCAAGCACTTCAGCAGTGTAACAATGCTCTGACGTACAAGAATGGCTCAAAGAATCTCCACAAGACAATCTTCCTGTTTCTCCAAACACTTAGACTTGAAAAATCTCCATAGCTCCTAAGAGCATACCTCCCCTTTTATACACAAAAATTAGCCTAATTAGGCTTAACAAATGAAATAAATGAATAACTCCCCTTAGCCTGAGTATTCCACTCGTATACAACTTCTCTTGTCATTTAGAACCCCTTTTGTTTTAGTGGTTAGGGGCTTTTACAATAAAAACAAGTCATTTTGTTAAGGCCTCGGCCAAATAACACATCAAAACAAATCAGACACCATATATATTTAAATGCCACTAGGTGGTGTATTGGTGGCATTAGCTTTTAGCATCTGCGTGGTTGGGGGTTCAAACCCCACTGGCCATGTTTTAACCTGAATGGCCGATATTTCAAATAGTAAAACTAAAACTCTTGTTGATATGTATTGAACGGCCACCGACGGGTTCAACAGTTAAGGGATGGGATATTATGTGTGAGGTCACGAGGTTGAGCCCGAGCCCCAACAAACTTTTGTTCATCGCACAAACCAGATCGCCAAAGACTATTGAGACACGTGTCAACACCCTATTCACCGAGGATGCTGACGAGGCTGCTAACACATACGATGACTAGATGACAAGTGTCAAAATGCTACTCATTGTTGATGCCAACCTGTACAATGACCTCTTCGCTGACATGTCTACCAACTGTGTGTTGATGAAGCTAATGACTATACTACCACATGTACACTGAATCGACTGCCATGTAGTGTTCATTGGAGTATGGAGATGCCACATCACCTATATGGATGCACACATGTCACAATATGATTGGTCCATACAAATGACTCAGCCGCCACATGTCTTGAAATAATTCATCCACTTGGATTCCATACCGTACAGATTGGATGATGACATCACCCTTGTACCATCAAATCAACTAAGAACTTTGACTGCCAATATCTCGAGCATACGATGTCAGATTTCGACGAAATGAACATTGTCAGAATTGTCTCGACGAGCTCTTCGACTTGACACTGCTTCCATCATTTTCTAAGATGATAATTTTTTTCACTTTCTGGATGACCCCTGATGGTAGTTTGACCCAAGGTTTTATTGGTCATAACTTGTGCAAACGGACTCCTTTTTGCTCTATTCAAGTTGCATTAGAATCAGGATGTCAAGCTCTTTCTAATGGTGCTAAAATCTAGAGTATTGGAGACATTTTAATTTTCTGTGGAAATATCCCCTGGATCAGGCCTCCACACTGGAGAACTTTTGGACCTCCAAAAGTGGCATTTATTCAAACATCAAGTGAGGACTTGGCCTCCCCACTTGTCCTGTATCATCTGTACATCTGAATACCTGGCTCACAATCACAACAAAGACTGCAACAACATTGTTGAACATAAACATCACTTTATCACTTCCATAAGCATCTACATCAACTATCGTAGCCACTAACCAACAAAAATTGACTAGCATCAAGCTGAACAACAATGCAGAAATGAAAGAGAATAAGTCAACAACATATCGATCCTTCACAATAGAAACATTTTTACCCAAGGGACCATCAATGCTTTCAATCATCATTCCCTCATGCTATATTGTGGGTGCATCCTGTGACATTTGACCCTGGTTAGCTACTCCAAGTTCTTGTCTAGAACCACCTATGCTGACAGACATAAAAGTTAAATCTTTACTTGCATTAATCACCCTCTTTAATTGCCCTGTGTTTGTAAAAGTATGACCAGTCTTAATCTTGTGAGAATGTATAATATACTAAATGCCATCTTTAAACAAATGATAATGGTTCTTTTCCCTATAGAAAATATCTTTTCGATCATATAAATAAGGGCTACCAAGCAATATCCCACAAATATCCAGTGGAACCACATCAAACTATACTTCATCCACAAACTTACTAGTGATTGTGAATCTTAAGGTGCATTGTCTTGTTACTTGCAGCTTATTATTTTCACAAATCCAACCTAGTGGGTAAGGTTTCTTATGTTGCATAGTTTTTAATCCCAAGTTCCTTACAACATCTTCAAAAATTAAGTTAGCTTGAGAACCACTATCTATGAGTGCATCAATTTTAATGTTCTTAGCAACAACCCTTAAATTAAAAAACTCATTCCTTTTCTTATCTTCAGAGACATCGTTAACTTTACAAGTAGAAGCACAACTATCAAAGGAAACACCAAAATTAGGAGCTTTACCTTTCAAACCCATAGCTGTTATCTTAGTTTCATCATCAGAATCGGAACCAAGATCCATAACAACATTTGTGGCTTTCTCCTTACCCTTTTGTTTCTGATTCTATCTCTGAGCCCACTTAGGCTTCAATTCTGGATGCAACTTCCAACAATGATCTTCATCATGACCCTTCTTGTCACAATGAGAGCAAGAAATCTTGTCATCCTTCTTGATTATAACTGTCTTCATTCCTTTCCCTGTCTCTACAACTTTAGAAGATTTCTTTACAAAGTTATCATTATCAAACTTATCAATAAAAGAACCTTTACCCCTTGACTCTAAGTGGGTAGCTTGGACACAAACTTCATCCAAGTTGTTAGGATTCAAAACCAAAATAGAATGCCTAAGGGAGGAATGCAGACCTCCTATGTACTTCAACAAAGTGTCCTCGGTGTATAAAGGAACATTCAAAGAAATAGCCCTTTTCCTAAATTCATGGGTGTACTCTTGGATAGTTTGACCTTTCCCTTGCCTAAACATTTTCCAGTCCATCATTAACTGTTGCATATGTCCTAGGGGATAAAATTGCTTCTTAAGAGAATTAACAAACACTACCCAAGTTAAACTAACCCTACCATGCTGTGAAATTTCTACCTTAGTCTTACTCTCCCACCAAGTTAAAGTTGTATCTCCTAACCGAAGAGTAGCTAATTGGATCCTATCAACACCATCTAATAGGTTTTGGACTCTACAATAGACTTCAACTTGCTGAATCCAATCATCCAATTTTTCAGCATTTAGTTCACCACAATACTTTGGTAAGTCAAATTTTACATCCAATTTGATCTTAGGCTTATACCCACTCTTGAAAAGATTAAAAGAAATAGAATGAGGAGAAGATGGAGAAGAAGGAGAAGAGGGAGGAGAAGGAGAAGAGGGTGGATCTGGTTGCTTGTCACCATCTCCATGATGTTTCCCTTTCTTGTCTTTACGAGCATCTTGCTTTAATGAACCTCTTTGAAGTTCCTTCCACTCTTGTCTCTCTTGGAAAAGTATGTCCACCTTAGCCTTCATCTCGAGGAATGCTCTATGAAACTCCTGCTCACTGATTTCTTCAGGAACCTCCATTCCAGACACAGACATCTTCAGAAAACTTCTTCGCTTCCTGATCTCAGGATCAAATTCTTCAAGCTTGTCTTTTCCCTTCTAAATCCTGGATCTTGTTAGCATTCAAAACAACTACAATAATAGTCACCAAAAGCTCTGATACCACTTGATCTATATAGGATCTAGACTAATTGCGTATTTGAATGCTTAATTACAATGACTTAAAGGAATTACAAATTCATGCATACATTATCAAACTCATGCATTAAAAATTGAAACTTAAGGTGAAAATCAGAACATGAGATAGTAGAGAAGAAGTGCAAACAATTTGATAACGGAGTTCGCCACAATCGTGACTACATCTCCGGGTCCGCTCCAATAGAGTGAGACCGATCTGATTAACTCCAAGAAATCAATTACAAAAGCACCACAACCATTCTTCAAGCACTTCTACAGCATAACAACGCTTTGACGTACAAGAATGGCTCAAAGAATCTCCACAAGAGATTCCTATTTCTCCAAACACCTAGACTTGAAAAATCTCCATAGCTGCTAAGAGCATACCTCCCCCTTTTATACACAAAAATTAGCCTAATTAGGCTTAACAAATGAAATAAATGAATAACTCCCCTTAGCCTGAGTATTCCACTCGTATACAACTTCTCTTGTCATTTAGAACCCCTTTTGTTTTATTGGTTAGGGGCTTTTACAATAAAAACAAGTCATTTTGTTAAGGCCTTGGCCAAATAACACATCAAAACAAATCAGACACCATATATATTTAAATGCCACTAGGTGGTGTATTGGTGGCATTAGCTTTTAGCATCTGCGTGGTCGGGGGTTCAAACCCCGTTGGCCACGTTTTAACCCGAATGGTCAATATTTCAAACAGTAAAACAAAAACTCTTGTCTGTATGTATTGAATGGCCACTGATGGGTTCAACGGTTAAGGGATGGGCTATTATGTGTGACATCACGGGGTCAAGCCTGAGCCCCAACAAACTTTTGTTCATCAAACAAACCAGATCGTCGAAGACTATTGAGACACGTGTCAACACCCTATTCACTAAGGATGCTGATGAGGCTGCTGATGCATACAATGACTAGATGACAAGTGTCAAAATGCTACTCATTGTTGATCCCAATGTGTACAATGACTTGTCCACTGACGTGTCTACCAACTGTGTGCTGACGAAGCTAATGACTATACTACCACATGTACGCTGACTCGACTGCCACATAGTGCTTATTGGAGTACAGAGATGCCACATCACCTGTAGGGATGGACACATGTCACAATATGATTGGTCCATATAGATGACTGAACCACCACATGTCTCGAAAGAATTCATCCACTTGGATTCCGTACCGTATAGATTGGATGATGATGTCACCCTTATACCATCAAGTCAACTAAGAACTTTGACTGCCAATATCTCGAGCATATGATGTCAGATTTTGACGAAATGAACATTGCCAGAATTTTCTCGACGAGCTCTTTGAGTTGATGCCACTTCCATCATTTTCTGAGATGATCATTTTTTTCACTTTCTGGATGACCCTTGATGGTAGTTTGACCCAAGGTTTGACTGGTCATAACTTGTACAAATGGACTAATTTTTGCTCCATTCAAGTTGCACTGGAATCAGGATGTCGATCTCTTTCTAATGGTACTAAAATTTGGAGTATTGGAGACATTTTAATTTTTAGTGGAAATATCCGCCAGATCAATATTTTATATATATTAATAAGTAATATATATATGCTAGTAGCATTTGTAGCACAACATGAAAGACAAGATTAGAATTACTTTTAGTTATAGAATTAAGTTTAGGGTTAGAGTTATAGTGAGAATTATTGTTGAGATTGAATCATAACCCTAATCTAACCTTAACCTTAAACCTAATTAAACCCTAACCCTATTTGTAATTGAACTTTAACTCTAACCCCAACCCTAACCCTATCATTGAATCCAAGCTTTATCCTAGAACCCCAACTCTGATTAAATGCTAAACCTAACCTAACCTTAACCCTAATGCTAATCCCAACCCTAAGTCTATCTATAATTATAATCCTAACCCTTCTCATTCTAACACTAATTATAATCTTAATTATAATTCTAACCCTAACCATAATTCTAATGCTATTCATAATCCTTAGTTTAACACTAACCATAGTTCTCATAACAACCTTAACTCTAATTATAACCCTAATCAAACCCCGACCTTAACCTTAACCGTAACCTTGAGCTTAATTAAACCCTAACCTTAACCTTAAGCCTAAGCTTAATTAAACAAGATCCTTGCTCTAACCCCAAACTCATATATTTGAGATAATTATAATTTACCAAAACCCTAACCATAATTGAATCATAACCCTAATTGAAATAAAATCCTACGTTTAATTGAACCCTAACCCTAGGGTATGTGCAGGATCATCATGGAAAAAACAGGCCCTTAAGTGGCAAAAAATCAAAAAAATCAGTGTTAGGCAGCTTGACGTAAAAATTTGAATAAGCTATCTGTATTATTTCAAAAATATGTAAGAATAGAATCTGTAGAAAATTGAATTTAGTTTCTAAACTACTAGGTTTATTTAAAAATAAATAAAATCTATTTAGTGAAAATGTGAAATTTCAATGCAGTAGTACTTAAATTTCAGGGAAAAAATAAGAAGTAGGTGTCTGTCTGACCACCCTAACCATAATAAAATGATAATATTTTTTTATAATATTTTATATATAAGTAGAGGACTCATGTCCTGATGTGATGCATATTTTTTTGTAATTTTTTTCCTCAGTAAATAATTAATTATGAATTTTTTATTACAACTTTTAAAAATAATAAAAACTGTATGTCCTGACCACCTTAACTTGGTCAAAACTTCATGAAATATAATTTTTCTTTTTTTTAATCCTATAGTATGTGAATCATAGAATGTGACACATGTTTTGGATTCAAAAAATGTGATACCATTTGAAAGTTATACATGTTTTCAATTGGCCTATTGATCCAGGACTTTAGTCATAATTAATAGAAAATAAATAATAATTATTTATTAAATTCAAATTAAAGCATAATTTATATTGGTGGAAAGCTAAGAATCTCCTCTAAAACCCTTTTCGTTTCATCAATTTTGGGTAAAAAAAGTCGTCACCACATACCCTACAAATACCCATGATATTGCCACTTTTGGCCCATCATGATCCTACACATACCCCCTAATTGAATTGTAATTTTAACCCTAAGCCTAATGGAACCCTATTTTTAACTCTAAGACTAATTAAACACTATTTCTAACCCTAACCCTAAGCCCATCTAAATCCTAGCCCTAATTGAACCCTAACCCCAATTGAATCATATTTAAACCCTAACCTTTAATGAGCACTAACCCTAATTCTAACCCTAATTTAATACTAACACTAACCCTAATCCTAATAACATATTATTAGGGTTATATTTATTAATGTCTTAATATTATTTTATAAATTCAACATTAATTATAAATATTTTAAAATAAATTAAGTATTTCAATCTAAAATTTTAATAGTTGAAATTACAAATAAAATTAAACTAAATTCTAATATTTGGGATTTTAGTGAGAGAGAGGAGGAGTGGAGAGAGATAGAGATTATAGGGTTAAGGGTATATGGTAGAAGGTAGAGGGTTAAGGGTAGAGGGGAGGGAGATGAGAGTGAGTGAGAGAGAGAGAGTCAGAAGGGGTAGGAGGGTGAGACTTGAGAGAGGAAAGATGGAGGGATTGGGAGAGAGATATGGAGTAGAAGGTTAAATGGAGAGGGTAGAGGGTTTAAGGGCTTTAGAGTTTAAGGATAAGGATTTAAGGTTTATGGTTAATGGCCTAGGTTTAGGGCTTAAGGGCAGAGGGAGACACATAGAGGGAGTGAGTGAGAGATAGATAAATACCTAAGAGAGGGAGAGGGGGTATGAGGGAGAGAGAGAGGGTAGAGGGTAGAGGGTTTAAGGGTTTGGAGTTTAAGGGTTAAGGGTTAAGGGTTTAGGGTTATGGGTAGAGGGGAGATAGATAGATGGATTCAGTCAAAGACAAAACCCAAACCTTAGGATTTTCCCAATACCATAAAATAATAGTAGCATAAGATAGGATAGGAAAGGAACATAAGACATGACAGGAAATGACAAATTCAAAAGATGCAACATATTGTGTTGATATGTCTTTCAATCTTCTTACAAAGATTCACGATCTGTTTATAAAGGAAGTGACTTCATAGATGCATCAAGTTCAATTATGCATCTTTTAAATAATGAGGAAGAATTTCAAAATTTTTTCAAGCCCCTCTCACCATAACCCTATTGGAAAGTCACACATCGCATAAGAAGGTGAGTTGTTAGGTCGCCCACATATGTGACAAGTGGTTGTCCAATAAAGATAAAATGAGGAGACTATGTGTATTTATTACACATAACAAAATAAGAGCAATGGTTGAATCAAGGTCATGATACAAGTACAAGTACAACACCTTTGCAAGAGCTACAAGAGGCAAAGGGGATTGATATTATTCATTCATGGGTGTACTGGTGAAAGTGAATGCAATAGGTAAAGGTCATTGTCATTGATAAGGACAACCAACAATGCATGCTACAAT
Organism: Sequoia sempervirens; assembly: GCA_007258455.2. Taxonomy (NCBI): domain Eukaryota; kingdom Viridiplantae; phylum Streptophyta; class Pinopsida; order Cupressales; family Cupressaceae; genus Sequoia; species Sequoia sempervirens. The sequence continues at coordinate 184,139 of VDFB02197978.1, read as the reverse complement.
GGTCTCATGAAGGACAACAACAAAAACAAAATCTAAATTTGCACAAAGCTCTATTCAAGGCCTTCACAATCAAACATTAGGTGAACAAGTTGCTAGATAGCATTCAATGCGTGATGTTTTAAGGAAAGGCGTAAAAGGAAAAGACATTCAAGAAACATCAACTCTATTTGACATAGATGCTATGCCTATTGAAAACATGTCATTACAAGAGGTTTATGATAGCAATGAAACCCTCATATCATGTGATTGAGATACAATTGCTATGCTCATAACCTTTCATGTAGGGGTTTTTTTCATCATGATTGATCCAACATGGATCATGATTGCATACAAGAAACAAAAAGTTACAAATGACAATTAAGCACTTATGATTCAGGAGAGGTCTCATTTTGGAAGCCAAGGCCATAGTACAAGTTTATATGAACAACTACGAGGTTATGATACAATACAACCATGTAGGTTCATGTAGGACATCAAGAATTACAATGGTACAAGTGCATATGAACAACAATCAACAATCAACAACAAGTAGTGAAGGAAGCAAAGCACAATTGTGTTTTTACCTTTTCATACCATTGATCATCCATTCTAGCAATAGGCTATAATAGTGAAGGCATATACTTGCACATGGGTGTTTTAATGAAGATATTCAGCATAAAAACCATCATAAATCATGGAGCTTCAAGGGAATAGAACATAGTCATGAATAAGAGCAGTACCATTAAAGGCTACATGTTTGTCTTCATGTTATCTATGAATTTGAAAAAATAAATCTACACTGGGTGACAACATGACTATAGCCATGAAATGGATTTCAGTGAGATAAATAATATAAATGGTTGTTGCCACTATCTCATTTTCTCTTTGGATAGTCATTACTAAGTCCTAACAAGTGAATAGAAAAGGGATAGGTGTCAATAATATACCTTCATTTGAAAAGTCCTAGACTTTTGGTGATCTCATTGACCCAATAAGGCATTTCTTAGAAATCATTTCATATCTTTTTGACAAAATCAAAATGAGGACTAATGTATCCAATTGTAAGAAGAGAGCAATGTCCAAGGGAGGGGTAGTACCATCATCTTAGGTACCACTCTTGCAAGATGATAAATGACAATCCTTGTGTTTGTATGTGTATGGAGGTCCTAAAACATACTTTGGGTAAGGTGTATTCATGGCATCTTTTGGTGAAAGGTTTCCCGAGCATGAGCAAAGATCCAGTGTTCCATCAAGCTATGTTGGAACAATTATACACTAATCCCTCCCCTAGGGTGTTTCCTCGCATCAAAACCAATGCCTTCTTCCTATCATTTGTTGACAAGGGCAATTAATTAAAATGCTTAAATAGGATTATAGGCGGATATGTTTTGTATAAGGATTTGATAAGTAGTATTGGGTTAGAATACATATTGATGAGATTGCAATGCAATGTTATCAGGGATCATATATGTTATGTGTTAAATCCATCATAAACCCTTGAATACTTATGAATTTGACTCCCACAATGGATATATGGCACTGATCTAAGTTGTATGATTCAATATTTGTTCGTCTTTACCTAGAGCTTGCTAAAAATTGCAAATCAATGACCTATTTTATCTTGGGATTGTGTTGTAGTTATCTCATTCTCCAAATAGCTGATAATGTCGATGAATAACCAATTATATTCGATATTATCCTATTATGTTGAGCTATTAAATGAGATTATCTGTTATTGT